>PVIY010063465.1:0-10488 GCA_004026745.1 Myrmecophaga tridactyla | reverse complement strand
TGGCTATTATTTCATTTGTACATACACCACGCAACATCTCTTTTATTTATTATTTTTACATTTTAAAGGATTTTAAATAAAACCTAAATACATGAAATGTGCAAATCTAAGATGATTTAAAAAAATAATAATTCAATGGTAAAAGTATGTGCAGAATTGGGCAGGCATGACCACAACCTAATTTACCTCAAAGAAACCTCAGTACACATACACATTGACACCCCATTTTCCTCCAGTCTCCAACTTCCCCAGCCCCTGACCACCACCAATATACTTTCCATCTCTATGGATTTGCCTATTCTAGACATTTCATGTAAATGAGATCATGATCATGTTTTCTTGTGATTCATTAGCAATATGTTTCATGGTTTATCCACATTGTAGCATGTATCAGTGTTTTATTTTTTATGGCTGAACAATGTTCCATTCCATAGATATACACTTTTTATCCATTTATTAATTGGTAGACATTTGGATTATTTCTACTTTTTAACAGTTATGAATTGATTATCAATTAATCCTTGCATTCATATACCTATCAATAGAATTGTGGGTCATAGTATAATGCTACTTTTAACATTTTGAAAAATAGATAAACTGTTTTCCAGAGTAGTTGCCTTTTTTACATTCCCACTCACAATGTGAGAGTTTTATAATTCCCTATATATTTCACCAACATTTATTATTTTCTATCATTTTGGAAATAGCCATCCTGGTAATGTAAAATGGAATCTCAATATTGTTTTGATTTGCATTTCTCTTTTAACTAATGATGTTGAATATCTTTTCATATGCTTATTATTTGTATGTATTCTCTGGAAAAGAATGCCTATTCAGATTCTTTGCACATTATTTTAAATTTAAGTATTTGTTTTGTTATTACTCAGTTGTATGATTCCTTTATATTTTATGGATTCTAGACTGTTAACAGAAGTATTTTTAGGATATTTTTCCCCAGTTCATATGTTGCCTCTTCCCATTCTTAAAGGGATCCTTTGTAGCACAAATCTTTTTAATTTTTATTATATCCAATTTTTCTATTTTTCTTTGGTTGCTAATGATTTTGATATCAATTTTGTAAATCATTGCTAAATTCAAGGTCATGGAGACTTATTCCTATGCTTTGTTTTGCTTTTCCTGAGAGTTTTATACTTTTAGCTCTTAAACTAAGGTCTTTCATCAATTTCGAGTTAATTTTTGTGTATTGTTTGAGGTCAGGGTCTAAATTCATTCTTTTGCATATGAGTACATGTGTCAGCACCATTTGTTGAGAAGACTATTCTTTCTCCATTAATTTGTCTTGGAACTCTTTTTAAAAAATCAGCTGACCGTATATGTATTTCTAGACTCCCAATTATATTTCATTGATCTACTCGTCTTTCATTATGCCGGTGCCGCACTCTACTGATTGGTACAGCTTTGTTGTAAATTTTGAAATTGAACATGAGTTTGACCTTTCTTTTTAGGATCATGTTGGCTCTTATGAATTTCTAACATTTCCATAGAAATTTTAAGAAATTTTGTTAAATCTGCAAAAGAGCTAGCTATCTGGGGTCTTGATTAAATTCAATCTTTATATTGATTTGGGGGGTATTGCTGTCACAACATTCACTTCTTTTCATCCAGATTTAGCCCTTTTTTTTTTTCTTGAAAGAAACATTCCTCAGATTATTGCAAGTCTTTGGATATTTTGAGTTTTAATAAAATTTCATTTTGATCATTTTGGACTGTATTTGGGAACTTTTGTGGAAGGCTGGATCTATGGAGAACCTCATTCTACAAATCTGTAAGTTCTCCACAAAACACTTTTGTGATTTTTGTAAAAATGTATTCCTCTTTCTTCCTCTGGGTTCCTTTTGGAAATCTGTGACTCACTCTAAAAGAAGTGCTCTGTTGTTCTTGGTTTCAGGTTTCTTTTTCTTTCTAATTTCTTCTTCTCCTTCTTCCTCTTCTTCTTCTCCTCCTCCTCCTCCTCCTCCTCCTCCTCCTCCTCCTCCTCTCTTCGGTTTTTGTTATGTCACATTCTACTTTCTGGAAATTGTGCACAACCACTTCAACTGACAGCATACTTTGTTTTGGCAACTTTTTCTTTTGGTTACATGCATGAGCACAGACATACACCTTTATATATCTTTGCTCTCATGTCACTAGGATTCTGAGGAATGAAAGTGTACATAGGTACTTGATATACCTTTTTTTTTCATTTTGAATGCAATTTTATTGAGATATATTCACACATGATCCAATCTATCCAAAATATATAATAAATGGCTCGCACTATCATCACATAGTTGTGAATTCATCACCACAATCAATTTTAGAATTTTTTCATTACTCAAAAAAAAGAAAACTCAAAACATCCTATACCCCTTATTATCTCCCATTACTGAATGCTGTTATTGGTGTGATGAAAGAATATTAAGATGTTACTTTTAATTGTAGTTCATAGTTTGCCATAGGTGCTTTTCCCCCATTGACCACTCTATTAATCCATCAGTATATTTTTTACTTTTAGAAACCAACACTTCTCAGTTTATGGCTTATTCTTTCTCCTCCTCTGTTAATGTTCTTGGTGAAGCACACATTTTGAATTCCCCTCCAACTTTAAAAATATATATCGTGAAAATTATATCTATAAAAGTTGTCATTTTAACAGTTTTTAAGTGTATAACTCAGTGGAATTAATTACATTCACGATATTGTGCAAATGTCACTACTATATTTTTATCACTCCAAACAGAAACTGTGCCCATTACACAGTAATTCCTATTCCCCTTACCTTCCAGGCCCTGATAAACTTTAATGTACTTTTTGTTTCTATGAGTTGCCTATTCTAAATATTTTCTGCAAGTGGAATCATGTAGTATTTGTCTTTTGTATCTGGCTTTCTTTCAATGTTTCCAAAATTCATGTTGCATCATGTATCAGCATGTATTCATTCATTTTTATGGTGAATAATATTATATTACACACGCACACACACACACACACACACTGTTTATCCATTTATTTGTCAAAGGACACTTGGGTTGTTTCCACTCTTTTTCTATTGCAAATAATGCTATCAACATTAATGTACAAGGATCTGAGTCCCTGTGTACTGTTCTTTGATCTGATACCTAGAAGTGAGATATCTGGGTCACTTGATAGTTGTATATATGTTATTGACATAACTTATTGAAGTAGACCCTACATTCATCATTTACTTTTAACTTACAAAACCTATAAATGAGCATATTGGCAATTGGCATAATCCTGTCATTTAATAAATACCTAACTTTGAATGTTGTACCTTTTAAGGAAAACTAATTATATTTAATTCTTTAAAGATTTATTTTCTTATTGATGGCATTTTTACAAGAAAAAGATACTCATGTGTAGTACTCTCTAGTATAAGTAATTTAAACACTTGAAAGGTGAATAGACAACACTTCCAAAGAAAGGCATTTTTGATCCTGAAGTTTCTTGTTATGTTACATGAGAGAAAATTCTGGAGTCACTTCATCTTTAATAAGAATGTAAGTGTAAGTTGAGCATTACTATATTAATGCTAATGTGTATTTAATATATATTATGTAAATTCCATTCCTTCAGTGCATTTGTTAATTATATTTATAATAAAAGATATGCACGTTATTCATAAAAAAATAGTATTACCTGGTAAATTATCAATAGCTAGCCAATTAATCTGTAATTATGAATATTGAAGAGGCATCAGAGTACGTATAAAAATTTCACCATCAATGATATAGGTGTCTAATTGAATACAAATTGTTAATTTTCCTCAGGAACTTCTCTGATGGTTAGTTTTATGTGTCATCTTGGGAAAGCTATGGTACCTAGTTAATTAGTGAAAAAAATCTCAATATTGCTATTTATTTTTATTTCACAAATGTGGATAACATCTAAAATTAGTTGACTTTAAGGAAAGAGATTATCATGGATAATGTGGGTGGCCTCGTGCAATCAGTTCAAGGTCTTAAGCAAAAACTGAGGTTTCCTAGGGAAGAAAATTCTGCCTGGAGACTGCATGATCATTGCCTATCTTAGTCTCCAGCCTTCCAGCCTGCCCTACAGAGTGTGAACTTGCCAACCTCCACAATCATGTAAGTCAATTTCTTAAAATAAGTAATATACGTATATTATATAAAGGTGATGCATACATGCTATACACACACACACACACACACACACACACTATATACATATAAAAAGATATTTATATATCTTATTGGTTCTATTTCTCTGAAGGACCTGACTGATGAAACCCCAGCTCATCTGAATTAAAGTTGCACAACACTGTCAGTGCTTTTAAGCCTCTCATTTTTATTCTGACTTTTAGAACTGGATTGCATTCATAAGAACAATTTCAGGATAACCTGACTATGGGATTAGACCTAACTGTACCATTTTAATGTGTTTCTGTAAAAGGCAGGCAGAGGTCTTTGGTTTTCACTATTGCTCAGGCAGTGTGGAACTTTGGAGTCCCACAGTGTGCAAGTACAGACTCACACTTTAATCAAAACAAGAGTGTGTGTGTCACTCATGGATGTGAAACGGACTTTCCTGTTAGGAATCACTTTTCTTGAAGGGATGGAGAATTGGACATGTTATCACTAACTATTTCAAGTATTTCCCCAATTTGTTTAAATGTTCATTATTGTAAAATCTTCTCCTTACAACATTCTATAACATTGCAATGCAATGTTTTTAGAATATTATTGATGATTCATAACTATGGTTTGTATTGTCTGAACTGTATGGTGTGATTATTTCTCTTAGATATTCTCACATAGTCTCCATCTTTCCATTCCTATCTGGCTTTCCTTGTTCACCCCAAAAATGTTCCCCACTTCAAGTTTCTATTTTTACCCACTTCTGCCAAATAAAATTTCAGTAAGTATGCTCATGAATATGCCACGTAATAAGGGGGTCTGAAAACTGGAGATATATTTAAGTTAGCTTCTGTCCTTAAAAACATAAGAGTATGGAATAATATCCATTACTGAATACCAAAGAGGTAGCTTTTCCTTAGCATTCTTTCAGTTGAGTTAAGCTTGTCTATCTGAATTTTAGGATCTTATGAAAAACATCTCACAGGTGAACAGAAAAACGTCCATGCTGCATGACTGAGTAAATCTTCATCATCTCTTGGCAACCCTGCTAAGGAGCCACCCGTGGTCAATAATTTAACAGAGCAGAGTCCAGACTTAACTAAAACTTTATACTCAACTAATTATCCAGCAGCCTGAAGGTGTGAAACAATTAAATCTAACATCAGATAACACAAAAGATAATGAGTTAAGCATAGATCCTCATTTAAGCATAAACAATAACCACCTTCTCCTCTAAAACAGTAACGAAATAATTATAAGGGGAAATATCTTGTAAGGTTGTAAAGAAGAACTGGAACCTATCCCTCATAAATTTCAAGGATAGGGATGAAGATAGGAGACTTCAAATTATAATAGAACTTCCTAGTGGGGTTTGGAATAAAATATTATGTTGGCAAACCAATTTGCCAAACATAAACGTTAAGCAATCCAATAAACATTTTCACTTTCTCTCAACACATAAGACAATAGAAGCTGTGAAATAAATTGACCCCAATGTGCAGTTGTGTGTGAAGCCTCTGGGACGATTCTGGCCACGTGGGTAGGAACACTTTGACTGCCAACATCTAGCCTAGAATATATTTCCCTAAGAAAGAGTGATTTAGTATAAATATTTTTTAAAAGGAGAAAAGATTTGAGAAACAGAAGAAAATATCTAGCCATAATTACCATGATTTTTTCTCTATTTATTCTTTCTATGAAGCTTCTTTTTAAAAGATTTTTGAAAGACAGACAAATTTCTGAAATTCCAAAATAGTAACAAATGGTACATTTTGGTCCCAGTGTGACAGCTTCTCTAATTGCCACATCTTATAAGATATTTAACTTGAAAGACAAGGAAGCTTCTTTTGTTGATTTACCTTGATAATCCAGGAATTAAAAGAGTATGTTAACATAACCATCTTTCTATCCCTTTCTCCCTAGCACATTTTGGGGGATACTTTTTACATTATTTCTGCAATATATGTATATTTAAAAATATATTTATGTAATATATGTATATATATATATATGCTATACGACATATTATTTAAATGTTGAGAGCACTTCTTAGTCTAAAACTAAAAAGCTTTAAGAAATCTTCAAGTCTCATTTGTTTACTTGCTCTTTGCAAGTATCTTTCCCCCATGCAATACAAGTTCATTGAGTGTCTCACCTGTTTTGTTTACTCTTCTGTTGCAAATGTCTAGATCAATACCTGGCACAAAGTAGGAATGCAATCCTTTTAGGAAGTAGGTTATTATTATATATTTTGCAGAATTACTGTGCAAATATTTTATGGAAACAACAAGCTAGACAGCATTGACATTGAAAACAGAAACAATTCTCAGATTTGTTATATGTTCAAGCTATATTGCAAATACATAATAATGAAAGGATTTTACTTCAGAGTTTTGTCTTGTCAAGAAATGTCTATTTAACATTTGCATACAATTGACATAAGATTTCTCCTTGGATAATATTATGTCCATCTTTTATTTCTTTTATAAAATGGTGTGCTATCAAGATGAAGAATGTCAAATATCAGATACATAGTTAAACTAGATATGTCTTAGGGTCATTTTCAACCCTGAGATTTCACAGTTATCCTGATTTTTAACAAATGAGAGACTTCCCCAAGAACTTGACATATCAGTGATTCCCTAGAACTAGATTAAATATAATTTATTTTCCAAATTGGTGTGCTGGTTTGAAGCTGCTATGTACCCCAGGAAAAGCTATGGTCTTTTTATCTATTTCTGTGGGTGCAGACCTAATGTGGGTGGGATCTTCTGGCTAAGTTATTTCTATTTGAGACATGGCCCACCCCATTCAAGGTGGGTCTTAATCTTTTTGCTGAAGTCTCTTATGAGAAGATGAAGAACAGAAAAAAAAGCCAAGAGAGCTTAGAGAGAAAAGCCCCTGAGAAGCTAAAAGAGGGTCCACAGAGGAAGCCACTGGAATCAGAAGCTGAAAGCAAAGAAACCTGGGGATGAAGAACCGTCTGATGCCAGCCATTTGCCTTCCCATGTGATAGGTATTGCAGCCTTTATTCAGAATCCAAGTATCATCCTGCTGATGCTTTAATTAGCACATTTTCAAAATCTATGAACTGTAAACTGTAAGGTAGTAAATCCCTATTTAAAGGCAAATCCATTTCTTTTATATTGCATTCTGTCAGCATTAGCAAATGGAAACATTGGGCCGTTATCAAGAGTGAAATGAGATACTTTTAATAATTGTACTAGAATAATTGGCATAAATGATACTGTCTTGGACAAACTGGGGTTTTAGCCAATTCAACCCTGAGTGAGCACACTAAGACTTAATTACTGTCAACCACCAGAAAGAGCTGAAGGCATCTTAATAAAATAGTATGAAGATGTTCCTTTACACACAGACTCTCACAAGTATATTCAAGAATGTTGAAAAATTAGGGGCTCTCTAGTATCTGGAATGTCTGAACAGGATGCAATGGTGTTCAGTAGCCATGCAAAGGGGTTTGTCAGAAGTGGGGAGTTAAGGCACTCTATTTCTGTTCAACTCACTCTTGCCATCTGTTTGAATCAACCTGTCCACTTTTTTTTTAACCTATCCACTTTTGAGAAATATTTGAGGATATAACTCAGTGGAACTAGATATTTATCATCACAAAGCCAAGTTTACAGTATCCAGAAAGACTTATATGAAAAAAAAATCTCATTTGGAAATCAATGATATACTAATAAATGTTAGAGAATGAATACAAATAGCGGCTTAACCCATATTAAAAAAGTAGCAAATGATAATAATAACAACTTTGTAAGCTAAGAGTTTGTGTTTTTGTTTTGTTTTGTTTTGCTTTTTAGTTTTTGGTTCTTGTGTCTGGGTTTTACCCTTCTAACCCCAGGAGGAGAGTTAGTATGAATCATTGCTCTAAAGTAGCTCTGCTTTTTATCTTTGCAGCAATTGTGGTTTGCTTTGCATCTGGTCACTATCTGTATATAACATTCTTACTTTAATTCTACCAAGTCTGAAAATTGTGTCTAAAGCTGAGATACAGTAATTTGGATCACATTTTTATGGTCCTTCTCTTGAAATATTTGGAAGTGCTTTTTCAGAATAGAGAGAACAGACAGGTTCTTCCTTACTAGTAATAGGAATCATATTAATAACTTCACCAAAACCATAATAAGGAGAGTAAATTTGTGAGGACTGAGAACTCAGGTTATTTCCCAAAAGTGCATTTGTGTGGAGTATTAAATTATGACTGATTAACATGTTTTGAAGAGATGAAAGCTAATAACATTCTCCAGTTATGTTTTGATACATCAAAGAGTGCAGGGATAAGCTGAAAGACTGATTATAAGTGATTGATTATGAATATATACCTTCATGGTGTCCATAAATGAATACATGGGTCAACCGAACACTAAGAGTTTAAGTTTTAGTGGATTATATTTTAGCATTTTTTTTTTGTTTGCTCTTGATTTATGCCTCCATCTGGTTTAGGAATGCCTAGGTTCAGAATTTAAAATGGTGTTTTACTATTTTTTATGTAGTTCTTTATTTTGCAATCTCAGAGGCTATATGAAAATGATATTATTGAGATTTTTTTTTGAAAAGATAAATGCACATCAGGAAAAAAATAATGAAGAATAACACTGTGAAAAAAACCTCCAGGATATTATCTGTGGTTGTTTCCATAATGGGTGATGATAAGTCATTTTGTTCCTGCTGCTGGACATAGTACGCATCAGCTTAAGATTATACCTTGAACTTGAATAACTTAGCTAACCAGAAAAAAAAAAAGGGAACAGAAAAGCCTAAAACGTTTAAAACATTAATTTACTTAATACCATTTATTTGGATATGTAATTTAACATATTTTAATGGCTTTCATTTACATTTCAAAATGAAAAAACTTAAGAATTATGACATTAAATAATAGGTGATGTAAAAATTAACTTGTGATATTGAAATTATATTTTGTAAAATGTGTTATTAAAAAAGCATATTTCCTGTTCATAATTGTGATCATACTAAAGAGGCAACATAAAAATAGATTTTATTCCCAGTGCCTGCCCATGCAAAAAAAAAAAAAAGATTTTGTCACAGAAACATATTTTTACATAAACATTCCAGCAAGTCATATAAAACACCTATGGAAATCCCAAAGGCAAGCCGAAATAAGAAAAAATCCTATAAATAATTTTAAAATGAGCAAACAGAAGAATCAATATAATTCCTCTATTAAACATACAATGATTATAAATTTTAATGTGATTGATTGGGGAAAATTAAACTCTATTCTGTAAAGTCAGATCAGAGACTGTGGAAGACGGGAGATTCAAACCCAGACATTTCAAATTTATTTTCACATTACACTATTTGTTGGTTGTCCTCCAAAATTATATGTATTAGAAATGGACAAAATGTTCTATATAGAGAGGGAATGACAATGAGACCTATTTATGCAGTTAAAAATACTAATCAGTATGTTTTTTTCATTTTAAAAAAGTTGTTATTAGCTTTTCAAATTCGATACCCATGCAAATCCATATAATTAAGGATTGTACAATTGAAAATAAAATTATACTTTTCCAAAATCATTTGATCCCATTTCCATTAAGTAAATAATTAAAAAATCCCTGTCCTACTTAATGTTAAAAATTAACTCTGTGCAAAGTATATCCAATTAGATAAAATTTCAAATTGAATCTCAAATAATATACATATATTATTATTGTGGTGGTGGTGCCTTAGTGCTTGTGCATCTTATTTATTTCACTTGACAATACATAAAAGTATCAAAGATATTTAAAGGACTGGCTGTATTTTAGGCCTCATATCTGATAACGGGTCTTAGCTACTACTAATTTTATATTACCTCTTTCTCAATTCTGCTAGTTGAAGTGTTTTTAAAAGTCATTATATTCAAAGAAAACTATACAGACAGCCCCATTTGTCACCTAAATTAAGACCTTATAAGGTTTACTGGTTTCATTTGCCTAATACTAAGTGTATATATATGTATTTGTTTGTTTGTTTTCAAATGTAATTTTATTGAGCTATATTCATACACCATACAATTCATTCAAAGTACACAATCAAAGGTTCACAATATCATCATGTAGTTATAGTTGTGCGTTCATCACCATGAACAATCTTAGAACATTTGTATTACTGCAGAAAAAGAAATTAAAAGAAAAAAGAACACTCAAATATCCCATACCCTTTAATCACTCCCTTATTGACTCCTAGTATTGCATTCTACCCAATTTGAAGACATATGATAAGGGTAAGTTAATCAAGACAGTGCAGTATTGTTAGAGATAGATATTTAGATCAATGGAACAGAACAAAACATCCAGAAGTAGATCCATACAAACATGGAAAACCTACATTTTTTTTT
>PVIY010063464.1:0-10489 GCA_004026745.1 Myrmecophaga tridactyla | reverse complement strand
TATAAAAACCAAAGGAAAAGTCTTTTTTTTTTTTTCCTTTACAGAGATAACACTGAATGTTAATGAGTTACACTCCCTAATCAAAATACTGGAGGTGCGAGGGTAGCTCAGTGGTAGAATTCCTGCCTGCCATGGGGGAGACCCAGGTTCGATTCCTGGCCCATGCACAACCTAAAAACAAACTAATAAGTGAACAAACAAATGAAAAACCAACCAAAAACAAACAAAAAAATTCAACAAATGGTGCTGCAGAAAGGGGATACTCACATGAAAAAAGAATGACGTGTGACCCCCACCATACAGCATACAAAGAAAAAAAAAGACACAGACTGGCATAATGGATAAAAAAGCAGATGCAACTGTATGTTATTGACAAGAGACTCACTTTGAACCCAAAGACACAAACAGATCGAAAGTGAAAGAATGGAGAAAGACTTTTCATGCAAATAGTAATCAAAAAAGAGCTGAGGTAGCTACACTGATATTGGGCAAAATAGACTTTAAGTCAAAAGCTCTTATAAGAAAGAAGGAGAGGCATTATGTATTAATTAAGGGACAATCCTCCAAGAAGGAATAAGAATCATAAATATTTATGCACCTGACTATGGTGACCCAAAATACATGAGACAAATACTGGTAAAACTGAAGGGAGAAATAGACACCTCTACAATAATATTTGGAACCTTCAAGACTCCACTCTCATCAATAGATAGAACATCTAGAAAATCAGTAAGAAAATATAGAACTTGAATAATATGATAAATGAACTAAATCTAATAGACATATAGAGAACATTACTCCTCCAAACAGCAAGGTATACATTCTTCTCAAATGCATATGGATCATTCTCCAGGATACTGAGTCACAAATGTTGGGTCACAAAACAAGTCTCAATAAATGGAAAAAGATTGAAATTATACAAAGCATCTTCTCTGACCAAAATGGAATGATGCTGGAAATTGATTATAGGTGAAGAACTGGAAATCCACAAATATATGGAAGTTTAAATAGCACTTTCTTAAGCAGTCAGTGGGTCAAAGAAGTAAATGCAAGGGAAGTTGGTAAATATCTTGGGATGAACGAAAGCAAGAACACAACATGTCAAAATTTAAGGGATGCAGTAAAGGCAGAGCTCAGAGGGAAATGACTCTAAACTTCCCTTATCAGACACACTCACACACAATTCAGCACTGATAATTATACTCACAATTATTTGCTACTATCATCCCTGTTCATTTCCCCTCATTTGATTTCAATCTAGTTAAAAACTCTGCATATATTAAACAACCTCCCCACATTCTCCAACTTCGCTCTCTCCCAGTAACCTGTATTCTAGATTCTATGTCCATGGTATAATTAGTTCATATTAGTGAGAGCATATAACATTTGTCCTTTTGTGTCTGACTTGTTTTACTCAGCATAATGTCCTTAAGGTTAATCCAAGCTGTCGCAGGCTTCAGGACTTCATTCCTTCTTATTGCTGAATAATATTCCATCGTATGTATATACCACATTTTGTTTATCCAGTCATCAGTTGATGAACAACTGGATGGTTTCCATCTTTTGGCAATTGTGAATAATGCCTCTATGGATGAAAATGTCTATTCACATCCCTGATTTCAGTTCTTCTGGGTATATACTGAGTAATGGAATTGCCAGATCATAGGACAACTCTATACTTAGCTTTCCGAGGAACCTCCAAACAGCCTTCCACAGTGGTTGTACCATTTTGCATTCCAAGAAGTGAATAAATTTTCCTGTTTCTCCAGATCCTCCACCAGAAAATTTACTATTAGAACATGGGATTGTACAATTCAGTAAATCTTGTGGTGGATGGTGACTGTGATTAACAGTACATCTATAAAAAATTCCAACTGTCTACTGAAATTGAAAAACCAATTATCAAATTTATTTGGCAGGGTAACAGGCCCCAAATACCCAAAAACATCTTGAAAGTAAGAACAAAGTTTGAAGACTCACACTTCCTGACTTTACTTCTTATCACAAAGCAACAGTGGTCAAAACACCGTGGTATTGTTACAATGATAGATAGTAGAAAAACAGAGTCAAATTGAGAGTTTGGAAATAGATCCTCACATCCTTAGCCAATCGATTTTAATAGGCTTGTAATTCATTCAATTGGGAAAGAATGGCCTCTTCCAAAAATGGTGCTAGGATAACTGGATATCCATATGCAAAAGAAAGAAAGATTACTCTTATCTCATACTATATACAAAAATCTAACTCCAAATGGATAGGGATGATATTAGCAAATTATTTTGAGTATAATTATCAGTGCTGAATTGTGTGAGACCTAATACAAGAAGGACTATAAAACCCTTAGAAGAAAATATAGGGAAGCATCTTCAGGACCTTGATTAGGTAATGGTTTCTTAGACTTTGTACCCAAAGCATAAGCAATGAAAGAAAAAAGTAGACAAATGGGAACTCATCAAAATGAAAAACTTTTGCACATCAAAGGGCTTTGTCATGAAAGTGAAAAGACAACTACTCTATTAGAGAAGATATTTGGAAACCACATAGCTAATAAGGATTTAATATCCAGAATCATAAAGAAATCCTACAACTCAACAATGAAAAGAAAAACAACCGAATTATAAAATGGGCCAAAAACTCAAATAAATATTTCTTCAAAGAGGATATACACATGGCTACAAGGCACATGAAAAGATTCTCAACATCACTAACTATTAAGGAAATACAAATCAAAACCACTATTAGATATCATTTCACACTAACTAAAATGGCTATAATTAAAAAAAAAAAAAACCCAGGAAATTACAGGTGTTAGAGAGGATATAGAGAAATAGGAACACCTATTCATTCTGGTGCAAGTGTGAAATGGTATAGCCCCAGTGGAAGAAGACAGTTTGGTAGTTCCTCAGGAAGTTAACTATAGAATTACCACATTACTTGGCAATCCTGCTACTAGATATGTTTCCAGAAAAATTGAAAGCAGTGATTCGAAGAGATGTTTGCACACTGAGGTTCATAGCAGCATTATTCACAATTGTCAGAAGATGCGTCCATCAATTGATGAATGGTTTAACAAAATGTGGTATAATCATACAATAGAATATCATCCAGCTGTAAAAAGAAATGAAATACTTAAATATGCCACAACATGCATGAACCTTGAAGATATTATGTTAAGTGAAATATGCCAGACACAAAGGACTAATATGCATTCTTTATGATGTGACTTATGATACATGATATGATAATTATAATAATCAAACTCATAGCATTAAAGTCTAGAATGTAGGTTACCAGGGTATGGATTGGGAGCCGTGAGTGGGGAGTTAATGCTGAACTGTACAGAATTTCTATTTAGGTTGCTTGTAGAGTTTTGGAAATGAGTGGTGGTGATTATTATTGTAAGTGTAATTAACAGCACTGAATTATATATCTGAATGTGTTTAAAAGGGGAAATTTTAGGTTGTACAGGTGCTACTAGAATAAAAATTAAAAGATAAAACCTAGGACTGTATAACACACTAAACCCTATTGTAAGCAATGAATTATAGTTAATAGTAGAAATATAAGAATGTTTTTCCATGAATTATAACAAAGGTACAGTACTAATACGAGATGTTAATAATAGGGTGGTATATAGGAAAAATACATTTAATGTAAACTATGGACTGTACATAACAAAGGTACAAAACTAATGAAAAGTGCCAACAATAGAGGGTGTATATGGGAATGTTATATATTTTACATGATTTCTCCTGAAACCAACAACTTCACTACTTAAAACATTAAAATACAAAATAATCTTTACTACTACACATTTGTTTATTCAACTACTATTTATTGAGCACCTACCACATGCTATCACTGGGCTGGGAGTCAGGGAATTGATGGTGATATGGCTGAAAATGAATAATCTATTTCCATATATTACCTGAAATTATTATGTGATATGTTTACCTTTCTTGTTTATAAATAATTAATTTTAACTTTATCTCATTATTGTTTATGCAAATAGTCTCATTGAAAGGGGTAGATTAACCTTATGTAGAATTGAAGCAAAAAAAAAAGAATTTGATAAACTGAAAAGGTGAATGATATTTGTCCTAATATTTTCTTTGTCTAAGGAATTTATCTTTTCAACTTTGCAGTAAATGTCTTCCTTTAGCTATGCGTTTTTATAATCCTGATCTTTAATATTATAATGAATTATCTGGCTAAGTGGAGTTCTCTGCATATTTCTATTGTTATCTGATAAGCCATAGGATTTTTATTTTGCAAAAAGAAAGAATAAAATTGAGAATGATTGGATAAATCCTATTTATCTTAAAATTTGAAAGATTTTAATGCCATATTTGTTCTATTTTCAGCTTTGATTTTCATTCTGGTATCCATAGGGAAATTTGTGCAGCAATCATTCCATACTGTACTGTAAAATCATTATTTTTAAAAGTAATAGAATATTTGCTTTCCTAGAATAACCTTCTCTCCTTCCTTCCTCCCACCAAATTGTTTGGTAGTTTGGATAATAAATGCAATTAGAAATGGAGATACTCAAGCATAGAGAGATATTAAATAATGTTCTCAAATTAGTACATGCAATTTGTTAAACAGATGTGACCATAATAGATGGTTCTTTTTTCACCAAGCCATATAACCATATGATATGTAAAATATAGGATAATTACACATTAAAATATCCTTTAAAATTATATAATGTCTGAGATGTGTAAGCTCTTCTCAAGTCGTACCATATGGTGACACAATTCCCCGTAGACCATGAATATTTTACGCATCTGTAATTAGTCATAACATCTTACTTGTGATTGCATTGGAATGAATGGAGCCTATTTGTTGGGTAATATCCTGAATAACTCTTAGTAGCTTTATTGTCTGGAACATATTTACTTGTTTATTGCAGCATCTGCTAAACCTGTTGATGTCTTACTAAAATAGCAGCTCTAAGTATAAACTGGCATCATTGGATATCACTTGTGAGTTAGCCAGGCAAATTTAATTGGGTTAAGATTATGTTTGGCACATGTGATGTACACTACCTTAATAGAATGCTAAGATTTCAGGCCTCCTAGAGCATTCATGGTCAGCACCCTATTATTTTTATCCTTATGTAATGCTGCCATTATTATACAATGTTTATAAAGCCATGATACATGCGACTTTATTTTTCTTTGCGAGGCAAATAAAGTCTATGCAAGTCCTTTGTTTGCAGGTAGTGTATAACCACCAACTACTCTTCCAAATTCGTTGTTTTCTTTTACCCACTGTCCTCATATACCACAGTTGGTCCAAAGTCTATCTTGTTAATGACCTTCCCAACACACAAACACACACAGAAAAATATTTTTCTAGGATAATTGAGCTTCCAGCTGTGGCAGAGTAATTAGCAATGGATTTTCCCTTCTGCAGCAAACAACTGAAAATCTGGAAAAAATGGAAAGCAACTTGACAATAAGCAGACTAGATTGTGCCCCATGAGGGAAGAGAAGCAAGCAAGGTAAGTCCTCTGGCTGACCCAACTTTCTGCCTCTAGGGTACTGGATTGACCCAAGCACTGGGAAGAGGGACTCAAATTGAGTTACAGAGATCAGAGTTCATGGAAACTGAGTCAGCCAGAAGTGGCAGGACGGAATCCCAGAAGAGTGTGAGCTTCTCAGAGAAAGGGCTCCAGAACTCAGCATCAGAAGTCCCTTGAGTCCTTGAATAAAGAATAAGTTGGATTTGGTAAATAAATATCCCATTCTTTTCAGAAAAAAAAGTGCTAAGCTGGAGCATAAAGTGAAACTGTCAATCCAAAGAATGACCAAGGAGCTACAAGAGAAACAATTCTAAGAGGTCATGTTGGGCTGGAAAACATTCTAATTGTAGCCAATCAGAAAGGAGAGACCTCACTGAAAGCATAGGGCATTCAGTAGAGACTCCTTGTGGAGTTAAACTTTAGAGGTATAGTTAAATTAGACCCACCCTAATGGAGTTTAGAAACAAACTTTGAAAGGATCAAGTTGGTCTGGAAGCAATTTTACTGCCTGACAAATCAAAATGCAGCACTCTTTAAAGATGACAACACAATCCATATACTCAACAATTTGGCATTCATAATGCAGCATCTAATCCAATATTTAGAGATTGAATGAAGCCAGAACATGTGACTAATAATCAGGAGAAACTACAGGCTTTGTGAACAGACCCAGATCTGGCAGAGATGATGGAATTAGAAGATGCAAAAAGTGCCTTTTAAAGGCTCCTTTAAATTTATTCCATAATAGAAGGAAAATAAAAACATAATGAGGAGAGGAATGGAAGATATAAAAAAAGAACCATGTGGAACTCCTGGAATTAAAATAGTATAGAAATATTAGGGATTGGCTTAATAGCAGATGAGACACTGAAGAAAAGAACAGTAAGCTTGAAGCGTTTTCACAGACCGCCTGCCTAGTTCCTTCTATTTGTCTCATTAGTCATCACCATCTACAAGGAACACTGGGAAGTAGAATCTCTCAGCTAACACACTGCCTGCCTTAATAAGATCAGGCTGTATAAGTAACGGAGATGGAAAATGCCTGTTAGGTGGTCAACTAGCCATGCTTGTCATGACCTGTGTATAGGTGATCTCAGCTTTGTGAGGCTAACATGACTGTTAACAACTAGCTGAATATGTTTTTCCTTTTTGAATTGTGGGGGGAAATTGTGAATTAATCCTTTAGGCATAAAGGACTGATCCCCAAAGCTGGCTATATGAAAGAAGGACGCTGTTCAAGTAACGCTGCCAAGTAAATCATTGTTTCTCGACAGTTAGCCTTCTTATAAAGTTCTTATGAAATTTGATAATCTTTTCCTTACCAGGATCAACTGATTTTCTTTCTACAGGATAAATTACTCCTATACTTAGTGGCAAATGTTGGGTCTTTGAGACTCCACATGTACTTCCATAGTGTGGAGATATTTTTCTTGGCAGGTAGGAGAAATAGCATTCATGACGTGCAAAGAAACACCTAGAGACAGAGAAGTCTCCTTACCAAAAAGATGGCATGTGGGTTATTATGGAAGATACAAATGTAAACTGATTACAAGTCAGTCTCTTTATGCCAAATGGTCAGTGTATACGGAGAAAGTTAAGAATATTTTGATGTAGTTGGGGAAAGTGCCTGTAAGTCAAATTAACTAGCCTGGTCTTCTTTCCAAAAGTCAGAATGGGCTAATTCTCCTGCAAAATGAAATGGACAAATGAAATCTATTTTAATTTAGAGGTACTAGTTTTCATGTTCCAAAGGTCTAGAGATAATAATCAATATTAGCTGCCAAGGCCCCAGTAACACTGAGAAAATTGAATGATTGCTTTATTGGTCTCACAAAGAGGATGATAGGATATTTTTCTAAACTCTTTTGATGTGCAATAGGAGAAGTGTTGTTCCATTTGAAAGCCCTGCTATTATCAACAATAATGAAAAGGACAGCAAATGGCACCCACACCTAGAGAATTTCATCATGATACAATTTTTCACTACATCAGCTCTGTGGCAGGTGCTATGCTGAATGAAATTTAAGTATGGTTTCTGCCCTGTGGCCCAGACCCCTTTTACAGCTATTATTCTGTTTTTCAGGACTAAGTGGCCAATTGTGTAGTTAGGTTCTGGCCAGTCCATTTGTCTGCAGCAGCAGCATCCACTTTTGTGATGAGTTGTAAGTACAAAATTGAACAGGAAGAGGAAAATAAGCGAACCACGGATGCTGTTAGATGCCCTTGAAAGTTCATTCCAAATGCTAGTAAATGCTAAAGGGGGACATATTTACTGTAGTAGAGATAGATTAAATGGATTAAATTGGTAGATAATTGGGAAGGATACATGGGAAAATTGGGAGAGTGTAATGGGTAAATAGCATAGTAAAAAGGGGCAAGTTTCTGATGTCTAAATTCAGTACAGCCCAGGCCAGTGCTTCCATCACCTAGATAAGTAGAAAGCAGGTTGCTCGGGCCACAATGCTTCAGCATGTCACAAAGATTTTGTGACATTTTTAAGTAAAAGAAGTGCTCTTTTGAGAAGGGGCATGTTGTTAAGGGTCGCTGAAAAACCAATCCCCATGCATAGTTCCTAAAACAAGGAGGATCATACCCCATTCTTCCCTCTGAAATCTTCAATAGTTAATTCGTTTCCAAGATTTTCTGTTTCTATAAAACATTGTGCAGTAATGCAATAAGAATATCGAGTTACTATACTCTCTTTTAATAGAAAAGAGAAAGGAATAAAGAAGAAAAGAGGAAAGGTGGGTTATTTGTGAGAAAATGGGTCCAGAAAAGGCACCCCTTGAGAACTAAATTAAAAATGCTGACCATGAGTTGGTAAAACTAATGAATTTTTAAAATTAGGTAGATGGAAAGAAGACTTGGAAGGGTTGAGGCTGATCCTTTCTCGGAGTGCGCCATCATGGAAACTAATGTATGCTGAAAGTTTTTGATTTCAGGCCACCTTTGTGTCTGTGTGTATGATTTTGGGTTTAATTCAAGCCATAACAATTTTATAAAAGTTAAGTCCAGAAATTATAAAGGTCATTACCATGTCATTTAATTTCTTGCTGCCACTGCCAGCAGTCTGGGACAATACATCTGTTAAACTGAAATGGCTATGTTTCCTTTTTTCTTCATCTTTTGTTAATTCTTAGAAATCTCCAGAAAAGACCTTCATTATTTCTGAGTGATGGATTCCTGTGTCTAAAGAACCATTCAGTAAAAGAAAAATAGAAACACCCATTCTGCCCCAACGTCAGCTCTAAGAAAAGAATACCAGAGGTGTTCACACCAGCAGCAAAGTAACTAACTCTCTGTTATCTATTGTGGCCTTTTATTGCATTCAGTCACACATCTCTCATAAGATACTATGGGTTTTAATAAAAGTTAAACCACAGACACAGTTTGGGAACACAACACCAAAAATAAACAAATATACAGAACACTAATAGATATTATTAGTGGAAACAAAGAAATTAAAATGTGCTACAATGAAGGTGAAATAAGCAAGTGATTTTTCTCAAAGTTTTCAGAAACACTCAATTCTGAAAACTATAGAATTTGAATTTTGTCTGTCAGAAAACAAAGGATCTGAGCCTGACTTCATGTAAGTGTATTTTTTCACCTAACATCGCATTTTGTATGTTCTATACCCTTCACAATTGTGTTCTTGTCCTTGTGTGACTTTTCTGTGAATGGATGTTCTCCATTACTGTAAGTCTAAAATCAGAAGACTAAACCAGACCCCAGCCTCATTCCTGTAAAAAAATAGTTCATTGAGCAGTTTTAATTCTTAATAAAGGTTTGAAAATGTCAGACTTGATAAAACAATGTTTTTGACTCTATTTCAGTATCAATACACAATGAAAAGTGATAATTAAATATCAAATTTAAAAAAATGTAATTTTTATATCTAACACTAACAAGACTGGATAGGTTTAATTAAACTTCATTCATTAATACAACACATTTGTTTTAGTATTAACTGTACCTGCACTAGTATGTGCTCTTTACTGTTCAAAGATGAACAAATAATTTTCATTTAACACTTATAAGAATGGCTGTCATTAAGCAAACAGGAAACTATAAATGTTGGAGAGGATGTACAGAAATTCAAACACTTGTGTACTGCTGCTGGAAATGTAAAATGGTATAGCCACTGTGGAAGACAGTTTGGCGGTTCCTCAGAAAACCTAAAGTTGACATGCCCTATGACCCAGGAATACCTCTACTTGGTGTATACCCAAAAGAGGTGAAAGCAGTGACATGAACAGACACAAGTAAGTGAGTTGAGTAAAGACATAAAAGAAATCAAGAAGACAGTAGAAGAGCACAAAGAATACATAAAATTTGAAAAATACATAAAAAATAGCAGATCTCACAAAAATGAAAGGTACTGTAGATCAAATTAAAAACATACTAGAGACACACAGCAGCAGATATGAAGAGATTTGAAGAGGCAAATGAAAGAATAAGAAAACTAGAAGACAAGACAACTGAATTTGAACACACAAAAGAACAAATAGTGAAAAAGATGGAAAAATTTGAATTGGATCTCAGGGAGATGACGGGCAAAGTGAAGTGCCCAGATATAAGAATCATTGGTGTTCCCGAAGGAGAAGAGAAGAGTAAAGTGCTAGGAAGATTATTTAAGGAGATAATTGGGGAAAATATACCAACCCTTTTAAATGACATGAATATGCAAATCAAAGAACCCCAGAGAACATCAAATAAAAAAAAAATCCATATAGACGCACTCCAAGACACATACTAATCTTACTGTCAAATCCTGAAGAGAAGTAGAATGTTCTGAAAGCAGGAAGAGAAAAGCGATTCACCACAAACAACCAAAGTCACATAAGACTAAGTTCAAACTACTCAACAGGTACCATGGAAGTAAGGAGGCAGTGGTAAGATATATTTTAGAGTCTGAAAGAGAAAAATGTCCAGCCCAAAATTCTTTATCCACCAAAG
>PVIY010063463.1:0-10488 GCA_004026745.1 Myrmecophaga tridactyla | reverse complement strand
GGGCACCCTGCCCTTCCAGATAAATTTGCTTATTGGTTTTTCTATTTCTGAAAAGTAAGTTGTTGGGATTTTGATTGGTATTGCATTGAATCTGTAAATCAATTTAGGTAGAATTGACATCTTAACTATATTTAGTCTTCCAATCCATGAACATGGTATGCCCTTCCATCTATTTAGGTCTTCTATGATTTGATTATGAGAAGTTTTGATTAAATATATTCAACACATTTACAGATGATGGTCACAGGAAAATTCCAGAGCATATTTATCTATTTTGTAACTGAGTTTTCCTTTAGAAAATTTTACCTAGCGCAAATAGAGCTGAGGCCAACCAAATCATTTAAATCTAATTACATAGAAAAAAGGTTCAAATTGGTTACCATCATGGGAAAAATTATCTTAACAGCCTGTAATTTAGTTGAACATTTTTCCATGGTGGGAAAAATCTTGATAAGAAACTTGAGGTACAATCATATAATCGTCCAAATATAAATGGGTCCCTTTCTCAACTGTTTGGAAGCTTCAGAGCCAGGCACTAAGGATTTCTAAAATGTTGGGTTTTTAAATAAGGCATAAATACACCTGATTATATAGCACCCTTGTGAGACCCTGGGAGCAGCCTATAATTTCATGCATTAATATTGCTGTTAAGTATCGAAAAATATTCCAATGGCATGGGGCAAAAATAGACTGTAAATGACCATTTATTGATTTGAGTCAGATTTTTGTGCCAAAATGTATCCAGTTTTCAGATTTGGGGGGATTTTGGAATTGCAGATGAGGGATTGTGGACTTAGTAGTTACAAATGGAGATTGTAATGATGGTCCAATGGTGACAGCAGGAGACTTAGGTGGGCTTCCCCCCGGATGCCATATTTGAGTTAAAAATTGACTGATGGTAGGCAGAGCTGAAGCCATCAGGGAGGTTGTGGGCATGCTCTTGCTGAGAAACAGCCCAGGTACCAGCCATGGGGAGAAGGGACCTCAGCAGTTTCAAGGAAGAGAGAGAAAGCCAGACAGTTTGCAGGGCAGATGGAGGAGAAGAAGAATCTGAGGTCCGACAGCACAGCGTCTGCCTTGAAGATGTTAGTCTCCACCTACAAATAGCACACTCGCTGGGCAGTTTTAAATAAGGGGATGAGATGAGCCAGTTTGTCCTGGAAGAAGTCATCCTGGTTTTATAAGGAGGGTAGAGTGAAAGAGAGCGGAACCGTTGATGGGAGGAAGATGACCAAGTTATGATGCTATTTCTGAATTCTGCATGGCACTTTAGCAGTGAGGGGGGTATGTCTGCCTAAAACCTATTCCCTGAAAGATAGAACTGAATTCCCTCAGACTCCAGCTGAATCCCCTCCAATCCAAGATGCATCTGGGTGCTGTGGTCCATGCAGTTCAAACGCAGTCTGTCCTGATGGTCAGCACCCACACAACTTTGCATTTCTCTTCTTGGTGTCATCCCCACCATACAAGTTACCACCAGCCTTCTGGTCACCCAGACATACAATCCTGGGGTCCTCTTGGACTCCTTTCCATTCTCTCACACACAACACCCCACATGCACACACTTTCCCTTCCTAGAAAATTGTCTCTTTACCTCACATTTACTGAATTTTTTAACTCCCTCTGACATAAAAAAGGAGAGCCCAAGCATTACCTAGGTGGTCAAGTTCAAGGCCATCACTACTATAAGTCAGATTGATGGCAGGTGCCCCACAATATGATGACATGAGAAGGGCACTAAATGTCCTCAAACTTGTAACTTCTGTCTAATTATAAGATAAACATCAGACAAACCCAGATTAAGAGGCGTTCTTCAAAATGCTTGCACAGTATTTCTCAGAACCATCAAGGTCATCAAAAACGAGAAAATCTGGAGAAACTGACACTGCCCAGAGGAGACTCAGAAGATGTGACAATCAAATGCAATGTGGTATCCTCAATGGGATCCTGGAGGAGAAAGAGGACATATGAATGTAATCCTAATAAATTCTGCAATCTGTTCCACGGTAATGGACCAGCGTTGGTTTCTTAGTTGTTGACTAATGCATCACAGCAACGTAAGCTGCTAATGCTGGGAAAGCTGGGTGAGAAGATATACAAGTACTCCTGAATTATCTTTGCAGCTTTTCTGTAAATCTGTCTTATTACAAAATAAAAAAAAAATTTAAGAAAGAAGCCTGTATCCTCATGTTTTTTATTTTGCAGATGACAGCATTACACCCCATTTGGGAGGTATTTCCTTAACTCCTGACCAGTTGAGTCCCACACATCCCTTGAAACACTTAAGTTTTGGTGTCACTCAAATGAAAGATTGAATTGTGCCCCCCACCCCACCTCCACCAGACATGTCCAAGTCCTAAGCGTCAGTTCTGTGAATGTGAATTTATTTGTAACTAGGGTCTTTGAAAGAAGCTTTTACTTAAGAGGAGGCCAAACTGAATTAGGGTGGGCTTTAATTCAATGTGCCAGATGTCCTTTTAGGCAGAAGATGTTTGGATGTGGCAGGAGAAAGAGACGGGGGCGGGGGGGGGCACGTGACAAAGGCAGAGATTGAGCTATGCCGCCACAAACTAGGAACACGATGGATTGCCAACTCCTCACCAGAAGCAGGAGAAGAGGCCATGGGATACAGTCTCCCATTTACAAGGGAGCATGGCCCTGCCAATGCCTTGATCACAGCATTCCAGCCTCCAGAACCAGGGGACAGCACACCTAGTTTTTAGAACTGTTGTAGCAGACCTGGCTACTTACAGCACGCTGGAAGCTCCATGAAACCAGAAGCATTTCTTATCTTGTACCCAGGCATCTCTAGTGCCTAGAATGGCACCTGGTACACATGGTTCTAATAAATATTTATTTGATACTGAATGATAGGAATCATCTGGGCATGAATTAGAATTAAATGCTAATTTCCCAGCCAAATCCCTAGAGATTTTGATTTAGAAGCCAGGAATCTGCCTGGTTTACCAGCTCCCAAGAAATGCAGTGTGCATGGTCTGAAATCATACTTTGAAAAAGACTGCTTTAAGAGCTCATTCTGGCAACTTTCTCTTGGCTTCCTAGCCAGAGATGATGAACTTGCCACTTCTGAAAAAACGCTGGCTCTTAGTTTGCACTATTCATAGAGCACGGTGTTCTGGTTGTCTTAAAAATTAACAAGCCTACTACAGTGAGAGGAGGGAGTGTGCTTACTTACAACAGTAGTTAGCTGAATGAAAATCTATGAACATAAATAGAAATTCAGAATTTAGAACTTTGGGTAAGCATGCTGCAAGGCCACAGGAATGGAAGGGATATGGTTTTCCAAACATAATACAGAAACATGAGCCTATGGAAGAATTCAACAAGGCTTCCTTAAAACAAATTCAAAAATTGTACAATGAAAAGCATAGATATTATCTTAGAGAACTATAAGCCAATTATCAAATTCAGAAACTTAAGCATTGATGCAATGCTATTAACAATTCTGGAGACCTTATCCAGATGTTGCCAATTATAATGATTTCCTTGTAGCAAAGGGACATCCAAGATCCTGCTTTGCTTTTAGCTGTCTTGTGCCTTTAGTTTTTTGTTTGTTTGTTTTTCATCTGAAAGTGTTCTTGAGTCTTCCTTGATATTTCATGACTGTATTAGTTTCCTAGGATTGCTGTAACAAGGGACCACCAACTGAGTGGCTTAAAAAAAACAGAAATTTAATGTCTGGAGAAATATATTGTGCTGAAAGTTTGAAGTCTGAAATCAATGAGTCATGTCTCCCTTTGAGACCCATAGGAAGACTCCTTCCTTCCCTCTTGCAGCTTCTAATGGTCTTTGGTGAAGCCTGACTCTCCTTGGCTTATGGCTGCAGCACTTCAGGCTCTGCCTGATGTCACATAACTGTCTTCTCCCCTATCTGTCTCTGTGCCCTTTCTCTTCTTTTCAGGACACCAGTCATATTGGGTTAAGGGCCCACCCTACTCCAGTGTGAACTCATCTTAACTACTTCCATCTGCATTGACCCTCTTCCCAAAATAAGGTCACCTTCTGAGGTTCTGGGCATTAGGACTGCAGCATATTTGGGGGGTCGGGGGTCAGTACACAATTCAACCCATAAGCATGATACTGATATTTTGAAGAACAGAGCCCAACCATTTTCCAGAATGCCTTCAATTTGGGTTTTTCTGATGTTCATTTATGAATAGATTACTTGAATTGCTATTTTTTCAAAGTTGACAGTAAATGTAGTTATCACTTAGCTTGACATTCCAAAGAGAAAATAGATGGCTGAGAAGTGTGGGAAAGCTTTCAAGATGAAATTCTGATGATAAGAAATTCTGATAAGATGATAGATTTTGGTGGGGAGTAAAAGTGTTATGTTAAGGTAGGAGCCTTTCTTCATTCTACCTGTATTCCAAGCTAAGAGCAGAGTCTGACACAAAGGTAAAATTCATCTTTTTATTTTTTAACTTTTCATCCCCTCCCCAATTTTTTCCCAGGTTTATTGGGAGGAACCAAGTCACGTCTACTATAGAATATCTATAATTTCCTAATAGCTTTCTCCTAATGTCTTTCAAAATGGAATTTCCCTCAACAGAGTAAATAAGAGACTAGTGACATCATTACGCAACCCTGGACCAAATTCCAGAAGAGTAACTTAAACAGATGCTTTGTAGGCACTTAGAGGTCCTTGTTAAAAGTCGGCATGGGTTTGCTGACTTCATATTTGCAAAGTTCTTGTTTCCCTTTCTCTATGTGAGACTGGCAGTCCACACAAATTGCTGTCACGTTATATCTGGATTTCAGAAAAGTGATTGACAAAAAGCTTGCCATTTGTCTATAAGGATAGTATCCACCATCTCTCCAGCCCCTCCCACATACTAAGAATTTTATAATCACTGTCTGGATTCCTTTCATGACCCTGCAAATCAAAGTCCTAGAGTCAGGAAGATTTACATTTGGATCTAAACTTCTTTGCTGTGAGAACTCGAGTGCATTAATTAACTTCTCTAAGTCTCATATTCCTTATCTGTAATATATGGGTGATGACAAGACCTGTTTTGAATAGTGTTTTTGAGGACAAAATACACTGAAAATTAAATGCCGGCAAAAATCTTAACTTGGTGGGTTGCATATAATAAGTTCTCAATAACTGCTTGCTCTTAGTTATCACTATCCCTATTGTACAGAAGAAGATACTGAGGTTCAGAGTGATGTAACTGTCTTGGGTAACATCTCCTAACTCCAAGATGGAGCATGAAAGTCATTTCCATAATACCTCACTGCCTCCTTGTGGACAAACCAAGGAAAATGTAAGTTGGACAACAATACAATTGTATAAATTTGTTTCAAATAGAATAAATCTCAAGCATCCTGAAAAAATGCATCTGTGTGAAACCTAAAATATGGTCTCCCACCCCTGAAAAAATGCATCTGTCTGAGACCTGAATATGGTCTCCCACTTTGTAGATTCTGGCTGAACTGAAGAGGACATACTCGTCAAATGTGCATGTGCAGATAGATGAAAAGACACTAATCCAGATAATAATGCTACTGATTTTAGGATTAAAAACACACTAATAGATTTAAATAAAAACTTAAATTTGAAGGTATATAAAATTTAATGAGTAATAAAAGCAAATGTGTTCCTGAAAGAACTGTACAAGTACCAGGTAAGAGGTAGGGGAGACATGTGCATCTGTATGTGTTCGGCAGTCTCTTGGAGTCAGACTGAGAAAGCCTCAGGAGAGCTTTTGCTGGAGCTGTGGGACAAGGCTTGCCTCGTGTCTGTTTCCCACCCCTGGCACCCGCCACAATGGCTGACTCATAAATATTCCTCGAATGGAATGCCATCCCACCACCGTGAAGAATTGTCCACTAAATGCCTTTTCACTCTCGGTCATGTTGAAGAAGCAGCGTGCTGTAGGTGGATCCTTGGAAACGCATTGCGTTTCCCTGCAAAATCTCGATTTATGTTATATCCCAACCCTCAGCAGTCACATCTCATGGGCTAACTTTTATGACATTAATGGAGCCTGCGAGCATTGGAGAGTTCCTGGTGAGAGGATACATCACCCAGCAAAGGACAGAGGAGGGTGCCGCCATCATAGCTACTCCTGGGTGTGCCAGCTCAGGAAGGGTGACAGGAAATCACCCAGAAATTATGGATATTGCCTTTTGCCAGTGATCTGCTAATGAGCTTCGAGGAGGAATCCTGCTTTTTTTTCCACCTAACAGAAATATCCAAGTGCTTTAACTGAGCACTCCTACTGAACTTCAGCTTCTGTCAAAGCCATTTGAGAATGCTGCTTCATTTGCTCCTCTTGACGAAAAGAACTTGCTGTCAGAGATCTCCGAGGTCTTTGGCCATCTCGTACTAGGAACAGCCTTTGCTTCAGATGAAAATCTACAATAATTCCCAGAGGAGTACAGGGCAGAGGCCAGAGTAAAGAGGGAGGGAGAGAAATGTCTGCTTTCAAACTTCGCTTTTTTGCAGTAACTATCTTACTCCTCCTTTCAATGATTGGGAAAAGCTGGGGTTATGTAAGGAGACAAACTGATCTTTACACTTGGGTGAAATTTGAAATATTTTGGAAAAGCATTCTTTATTAAAAGAAAAAAGCCTATACACATATTTTTCCTCTCTTTAAATTTCTATGAGAAAATTCGCTAGCTTAAAATTTGGTCTACCTCACATCTCATAGGCTACAGAGCTTGTGCAATAGGACAGTTAGTTTCAGTATTGTTTCTGTATTAAAGTTGGAATAGTTTCCTTAGCAAATATGTGAAGTGATTGGGAAAATAACTCGAATTTGGATGGAACCCCTTTAGAATCTGTTTTTGGATTGTGGCATTGGCACACTGAAATTTCATATACCCATGGGTCTCCAAGGAGCAGAGACTAGAAGAGAGATTCTGTTCTATATGCTATCCCAAGAACTGTGGAGTGATACACTAGATTGTCAGTTGAGCAGTAACATTTAAGTCTCAGCTTCCTAATGCATTACTAGATAAGCAGGCACAAGACCAGATTGCATAGTTCCGAAAGAAAATACAAACAGAAGCAGGTAAATAGTATCTCCATACAATCCATCACTTGACAAATTCACCCCACATGGTTCAGACTTGATGTCTCAACAAAGGACATCATTTATCAACCCAATATAAACACATACACAAAAGCTTTGTATTTTGAACTTTGTAAGTATTGACAACACGTTGCCTGTTCATTTAATTTTAGTGTGTTATCTTCCTTAGGCTATGCTATTTCTTACATAAAACATTTCAGGTTTCTAAAAATCAGGTCAATGAGGTGATGTGATTCATTGTGTATTAGACACAAAATGTTTTCTTGACTTGAACAAAGGGGCATATAAGGCTTTACCTGGAAGCCTTTCTCATAGTCATGCTGTCAGGAAGGGTGGTGTGGAAATGGCTCTCAAAGGGGTCCCGGCTGTGTGGTGATGCAAGAGGGATCAGAAAGGGGCTTGGAATAGTTGGAGACCCTGGATAAGATGGTGGGGATGGCAAGAATGAAGAAAAGATCCTGTGGGAGAGGGGAAGGGATAGGGGGAGCATGGATAAGAATTCCAGCTGCTAATGTTCAGGAAGGGAATGTCCAACCCAGGAACGGTGTAGATCCTTACAAAAGTGGGGCTGTGTGTGAATGGGGTAGCTGACCTTGAGCAGAGCTGAAGGTCATTTGGGACAAGAAGGTTGACCTGCTGTAGGTCTAGATTTCCTTCTCCAGTCTATTCTCCTTCTAATCACCAAAGTAATCTGGCCAGTACCAAAATCTGGTTTGTTCTATGCCTGATAAATGCCATCTTGGCCAGTTACTCCAACTGAAAAAATTTTTTGGTTTCTTTATATCTAAACATGACTATTTTTCTGTAGGCTGGGGAAAACAAATGATGGCTTTGAGGTAGCTATTTGTTTTATTATTAATGTTTTCTTAGGTATTGCTGTTTTCCAACTGGTAAATGACTTGGGAATACACACACAGCTATCTCCATTTTATTTTATTTAAAAATATGACTTGCATCAATGAAAAATATAACACATAGGGGCTAGAGGGAAAATGAGTTATAAACTTGTTTTAAATCATAAGAAAGTGATAATTCAATTCACTATTTTAAGTATTTTGAGAGGATGTCATAAACTGTGTCAGTATATTGCAATTAAACTCTGTTTCACTGACTAATTCATTTCCGCTATGAAATCTCTGATGCCCCCTTATTGGTAAATATTGTATTCATTTAAAATACACAGTTGAACTATTTTTACTTAAATTTGAACTTCCATAGGCAGGGTTTGTATTTTTATTTCCTTAAGTGGAGATCTAGTATTCCATTACTACAATAAAAGGCTGTCTATTTGCTCAAATGGTTGCGTGTAGTAGGGGATCAGTTAGACTTTCCCCACCTGCATCTATGATAGCTTGAAGATGCTGCAGATTCTTTGCAGTTCTCCCATCAAGAGGTGTGCTCTATTTCCTTAAGCCTTGAATTGAGTCTGACTTTGTGGATTGCTTTCACCAACAGAATGGGAAAAGGCAATGTTGTCAATTTCCAAACCTGGCCTGGCCTTCAAGAAGCTGAGTTGCTTCCACGTCTGCTGCTCCACTTTTTGGATCACTGCTGTTTTGTGCATGAGCCCGGACTGGCCTCCTCCAGGGAGTGAGACCATGTCGAGTTGGGGTTCATCCATCCATCCTAGCCACCCCAGCTGAAACCCCAGATATGATAAAGTGAGCCCAGAGACTCCCCAAACAGAGGCAAGCTAAGCCAGCGGTGCTCTGCCAACTTAACCAGCCCACAGTATCATGACGAAGTAACCAATTGTCATTTCAAGTCACTAAATTTGGGGCATCTTTCTATGCAGCAAAAGGCATCTGAGGGGAAAAATAAAAGGCATCTGAGGGCAATAAATATCCTCTAAAAAAAAAGTGAAGAATTTATTACAAACATATCTATGCAAATGCTGTAAAAGGTAATAACCCTAAATTTAAACCTAAGCTAATTCAGAAACTGCAATTATATACTAACATTTGCTCTGTTCTTCCTGGAGGAAGATAAGGCACAAAATGATTTTTTTAAAAAAATCTATCAGATTAAGAAAAACCAACAAGTTCTTCAGATAAGCAAACTTTCTCTCAATGCTAAATTTTAAGAGGAATTTATGTCATAAACTATTTATATAAAAAAATTATTTGTGTATGTCTGATTCCAAAAAAGATACTTAGAGAAGAATCGGCAAGAACTGGTCTAATGTAAGAGGGGTGAGTATTTCTGGTGAAATACTTAGATAGAGAAAGAAAGGTTAGAAAACATAGAGTATGGGTGGTTAATATGGCCCTTAAACTATTTCTCCAATGTATTTGTTATTCTAATTGTGTTTTTTGGAAGTAGTATGATAAACAAATTCAGCATTGCATGATCTGCCCAGGAACGCCTTTAGAAGAGTCATTCTGAGGGTGAGAGAGTTGATATTCTTCCATTGAAAGAATCCTAGTTTATATCTTCTTCAAGAAGGAAAGTCATTTCCAACTCTGCACACACACACACATGAAAATGGACCTGCATTATTGTCATGAAATTCTAACAACAGCACATGCAGTTACTCAGTGGAGACCTCATATGTGTGTGACTTAAAGGGCAAGAAGATTCTGTTTGGGCTTAGAAAATATTAAGTGTATGGCTTACCTGTTGATAAATTCAAATATAAAAGAATAATTTTATAGTGCTTGGGATGTTCTCATTTTCAGCACCATGGTCTCCTTGGGTCCTGCCAGGATGAATTACATGTGAAATATACCCCAAGTCACATGTTCTCATATCAAGTCAACTGGTGAGAAGCACCTGCCCTGTGAAAGTGCTGTAGTGTTGTGCTGTAGGTGTTGTGTACTGTTCCTTCTGATGCTTGTTTTACACCAATTTTCAGGTACACTGATTGCACGATGCTTCTTCAGCCCTCACATCCCTCCCAATGTGACTTTCAGTACCTCCTAACAAGAGCGAGAGTGTAGTTCCAAAGCCCTTGATTCAGAGTTCACTCTTGTTCATTGGTTTAATCAACGGGGTGTCGGCAGCTGTGACACAAGCAGAGGCTTTAAAAGTGTATGTGCTTCTCCACTTATTCACTGTTGGTGGGAATGTCAAATGGTGCAACCATTGTGGGAGGCAGTTTGGCGGTTCCTCAAAAAGCTGAATATAGAATTGCCATATGACCCAGCAGTACCATTGCTAGGTATCTACTCAGAGGACTTAAGGGCAAAGACACAAATGGACATTTGCACACCAATGTTTATAGTGGCATTATTTACAATTGCAAGGAGATGGAAACAGCCAAAATGTCCATCAACAGACGAGTGGCTAAACAAACTGTGGTATATACATACGATGGAATATTATGCAGCTTTAAGACAGAATAAACTTATGAAGTATGTAACAACATGGATGGACCTTGAGAACATTATGCTGAGTGAGACCAACCAAAAACTAAAGGACAAAT
>PVIY010063462.1:0-10489 GCA_004026745.1 Myrmecophaga tridactyla | reverse complement strand
AAATTTCAAAAGGAACTAAGCAGAACTACTGGAGTTGAAGACCACAGTTTGGTTTGCTAAAGTTGTGGGAATGCAGTGTACAATAAATGGTTTGGCTTTTTCTATGGGGATTTATTGGTTTACAAATTTACAGTTCTAAGGTCAGGAAATTGTCCAAATTAAGGCATCAAGATACCTTCTCTGAGGAAAAGCTGCTAACATCTGGGGTTCCTCTGTCACATGGGAAGGCACATGGAATGTCTGTTAGTCCTTCTCTCCCAGCTTTCTGTTCTCTCTAAGCTTGCTCCAAAACGTCTCTGTGGGCATTTTCTTCCTAAGTTGTCTCTCTCCATGTGCTCTCTTAAAGGACTCCAGTGAAGGATTAAGACCCACCATGAATGTGTGGGGTCACATCTCCACAGAAACAAACTAATCAAAAGGTCCCACCCACAATAGGTCTGTACCCACAAGAATGGATTAAAAGTACACAGTCCTTCTGGGATACACAACAGCTTAAAACCAGTGCAACCACAATAACTGAAATGAAAAATTCCCAAGAGGGTTTCACAGCAGATGGGAGAGGGCAAGATGGCAGCTTAATGAAGTGTGGAATTTAGTTCATCCTCCAAAGTAGCTACTAAATAGCCAGAACAACTGCTGGTGCTACATGGGAGACCAGACACACAGCATACACCAGTCTGGGCCAGGTGGACTGGCTAAGACCACATACAGAACTGTTATTCCTCCAAGTCATGAAGGCCAACACCCCTCCCCCATGGGCAGGGCAGGCTGGTTCCCTGCCGGGAAAGGAAACAAACTTTATTAGCAGCAAGGGGTGAGGTCAACTAAGCTCCACTTGCGGAATTAATTAACAAATTCTGACTACTGAAAATAGACCCCCAGCACAGAAAAACCTGGAATAAGCACTAAAGGTACTAGGAGTCTTTGCCCCAGCGGAGAGGGGGCAAGGATGATGGGGAAAAAAAAAACCAGAAGCTTTTTGAGTCAGATAACACAAAATACTGCAAAAGGGTTGAACCCCAAGTAAAGGGGGCACATAGGGCCTGGAGACACAGAGCCATGTACAAACTTAAGCTTTGGATTGAAAAACTCCAGGAGCAAGGAACTTGGGGCCCCACTCTGAAAAAGCTTTTATTTTTCTACTTTTTAACAGCTCATTAGCTAGAATTGGAAGCACTCTCAGATTCCAGCATTGTCCCAGACAGGGTGGAATTAAGCTTGTCTGAGAGACAAAGAAATAAGTCAGGTGAAAGGAGTTAATTTCCTAAAGATTGTAACTTCCCCAAGAGAAAGGTGGGGCCCAGTTGAAAGAGAATTCCTCCCTCCAGGAATTCAGGCCCCAGGGACCGGAAAACTGAAGCAATTAATGTCAACCTACAACCTCACCTCTGTCTCAAGCACAACCCTGGCATGGGGAGTCTGCTGAAAGTAAAGGTACCACATCACTTTACACTGGTTGGAAGCCACAGGCAGACAAGCACCACAGGCTGAGCAGGACAGGAAAAGCACAGAGTCTAGAATCTTCTTAGGAAAGTCTGACAATCTGCTGGGTCTCACCCTCAGGGAAAACTGATACTGGTGAAACTTTCCTCCTGAGACTCGGGCCAATCCAATCTGGGAAAATCTGACTGGGGTCTATACTAGTTGAGAAGACCCTCCTCAAAAGCAAAGGTTCCATATAAGCAGGGCAAGAAGAAGAAGAAGAAAAGACTGAAAAACTCTGATCAGTTAAGCAGAACCTATGCTAGAGGTCTAGAATAAGTTAAACTGAATGTCAAAGAACAGATAGAGAACAAAGCCATTCAGCAAGAAAATCCCAGGTATAAGAGTGAAAACAACCTTCAGAATGAGCTAATTAAGGAAATCAAATGCCTAGACAGCAGCAAAAAATTATTGGACATACTAAGAAAATCAAAGATATGACCCAGTCAAAGGAACAAACCAACACTTCAAATGAGTTGCAGGAGTTGAGAAAACTAATTAAAGATGTTTGAAAACACATGGTAAATCTCATCAAAAATCAAATCAACAAGTTGAAGGAGGATATAAACAAGATATTGGGTGAACAAAAAGAAGAAATCGAAAGCTTGAAAAAACAAATCACAGAACTTATGGGATGAAAGGCACAATAGAAAGGATGAAAAAAAAAACCAGTGGAAACCTACAACAATAGATTTGAATAGGCAGAAGAAGAATTAGTGAACTAGAGGACTGGACATCTGAAATCCAACACACAAAAGAAATATAGGGAAAAGAATGAGAAAATCTGAGCATCGTCTCAGGAAATTGAATGACTACATCAAGTGCATGGATATACATGCTGTGGGTGTCTCAGAAGGAGAAGAGAAGGGAAAAGGAGGAGAAAGACTAATGGAGGAAATTATCACTGAAAATTTCCCAATTCTTATGAAGACATAAAATTACAGATCCAAGAAGAGCAGTTTACCCCAAACTGAATAGATCCAAATAGACATACTCCAAGACACTTACTAATCAGATTGTCAAATGTCAAAGAGAAAGAGAAAATTTTGAAAGCAGCAAGAGAAAAGAATCCATCACATACAAGGGAAGCCCAATAAGACTATGTGTAGATTTCTCAGCAGAAACCATGGAAGCAAGAAGGTAGTGGTATGATATAATTAAGATTCAAAAAGAGAAGAACTGCCAACTAAGAATTTGACATCCAGCAAAATTGTCCTTCAAAAAGGAAGAGATAGATTAAAATATTTTCAGACACACAATCACTGAGAGAATTTGTGACCAAGAGACTGGCTCTGCAAGAAATACTAAAGGGAGCACTACAGGCAGATAGGAAAATGCAGGAGAATGATGTCTGTCTGGAGAAGAGTGTAGAAATGAAGGCTACCATTTAAGGTAAAAGGAGAAAAAAAATGACATATAAAATCCAAGAGACAAAATGGTAGAAGAAAGAATAGGTTTTAAGTAATAACACTAAATGTTAGTGGATCAAACTCCCCAATCAAAAGACATACACTAACAGAAAATATTAAAAAACAGGACCCATCTATATGCTGTCTACAGTCTCCTCTAAAACGAGGAGACTCACTTTAGACCCAAGGAAACAGTGGTTGAAAGTGAAAGGTTAAGAAAAGATATTTCATGAAAACAAAAATCAGAAAAGAACAGAAGTAGCTGTACTAATATCTGACAAATTAGACTTCAAATGTAAAACAACTAAAGGAGACAAAGAAGGACACTATGTATTAATAAAATAAACAATTAAACAAGAAATAACAATTATAAATATTTATTTACTGAGCCAGAGTGCTCCTAAGTACATGAGGCAAACACTGACAACACTGAAGGGAGAAATAGGCATCTCTACCATAAGAGTTGGAGAGTTCAATCCCCCACTCTTATCAATGAATAGAACACCTAGCCAGAGGATAGTAAAGAAAACAAAGAATTTGAATAATACAATAAATGAACTAGACTTAACAGACATTTACAAAACATTAGACTTATCCCACAGCAGCAAGACTCATATTTTATTCATGTGCTCATGGATGATTCTCAAGGATAGCCCATATGCTGTGTCACAAAGCAAGTCTCATAAATTTAAGAGGATTGAAATTCAAAACACTTTCTCTGATCATAATAGAATGATTGGAAATCAATAAAAGGCAGAGGATTAGAATGATTGGAAATCAATAAAAGGCAGAGGACCAGAAAATTCACAAATATATGGAGGCTAAACAACACACTCTTAAACAACAAATGGTCAAGGAAGAAATTACAAGCAAATCAGTAAGCATCTTGAGCAAAAAGAAAATGAAAACAGAACATATCAAAATTTATGGGATGCAGCAAAGGCAGCACTATGAGGGAAATTTATTGCCTTAAACGCCTATATTAAAAAAGAAGAAAGAGAAAAAATCAAGGAATTCACTGTTCACTTGGAAGAACTAGGGAAAGAAGAGCAAACTAATCCCAAAGTAAACAAAAGGAAAGAAATAATGAAGATTAGAGCGGAGATAAATGAAAGTGAGACCATGGAAACAATTGAGAAAATCAACAAAATCAGAAGTTGGTTCTTTGAGAAAATCAATAAAATCAGTGGGCCCTTAGCTAATTTGATGAAAAAAAAGAAAGAAATTTCAAATGAACAAAATCAGAAATGAAAGAGGAGACATAACCACTGACCATAAAGGAGGTTATGAGTGGATACTATGAGCAACTATATCCTAATAAACTAGACAACATAGATGAAATGGACAACTTCCTAGAAAGGCATGAACAACCAACATTGACTTGAGAAGAAATAGATGACCTCAACAAACCAATCACAAGTAAATCAGTCATCAAGAAGCTTCCAAAAAAAAAAAAAAAAAAAAAGTCCAGGACTAGATGGCTTCACATGTGAATTCTAGCAAGCATTCAAGAAAGAATTAGTACTAATCCTGCTCAAAGTCTTGAAAAAAAATTGAAGAAGAGGGAAATCTACCTAACTCATTCTGTGAAGCCAACACCACCCTCATATCAAAGCCAAAGATACTACAAGAAAAGAAAATTACAGATCAATCTTTCTAATGAATATAGATGCAAAAATCCTCAACAAAATACTTGCAAATCTAATCCAGCACCACACTGAAAGAATTATACACCATGGCCAAGTGGGGTTTTTCCAGGTATGCAAGGATGGTTCAACATAAGAAAATAAATTAATGTAATACACCATATCAGCAAATTAAAGCGAGAAAAAACACAATCATTTCAATTGAGGCAGAAAAGGCATTTGAAAAATTCAACATCCTTTCTTAATGAAAACACATCAAAGGACAGGAATAAAACAGAACTTCCTCAACATGATAAAGAGAATATAGGAAAAAACCACAGCTAACATCATCCTCAATGGGGAAAGATTGAAAGCTTTCCCTCTAAGATCAGGAAAAAGACAAAGATGTCCACTGTCACCATTGTTATTCAACATCATGCTGGAAGTTCTAGCCAAAGCAATTAGACAAGAAAAAAGAAATAAAAGACATCCAAATTGGAAAGGAAGAAGTAAAATGCTCACTGTCTGCAGATGATATAATACTATATGTCAAAAATCCTGAAAAATCCACAGCAAAACTACTAGAGCTAATAATTGAGTACAGCAAAGTGGCAGGGTACAAGATCAATGCTCAAAAATCAGTAGTGTTTCTATATGCTAATAATGAGCAATCTGAGGAGGAAATCAAGAAAAATATTCCATTTACAATAGCAACCAAAAGAATAAAATATTTAGGAATAAATTTAACTAAAGATACAAAAGTCCTATGTACTGAAAACTATAAGAAATTGCTAAAGAAATCACGGAAGACCTAAAAAAAAATAGAAGGGCATACCATATTCATGGATTGGAAGTCTAAATATAGTTAAGATGCCAATTCTACCCAAATTAAATGATAGATTTCAATGCATAACAATTAAAATCCCATCAACTTACTTTATACAAATAGAAAAATCAATAACCAAATTTATTTGGAAGGGAAGCATGTTCTAAATAGCTAAAAATATCTTGAGGAAGAAAAATGAAGTGGAGATCTCACTCTACCTGATTTTATAGCATATTACAAAGCAACAGTGGTCAGAAGAGCATGGTACTAGCATAAAGATCGATGTATGACCAATGGAATCAAATAGAGTGTTCAAATATAGACTCTCTCATCTACAGACAATTGATCTTTGATAAGACAGTCAAGCTGACCCACCTGGGACAGAGCAGCCTCTTCAATAAATGGTGCTTGGAGAACTGGATATCCATAGGCAAAAAAATGAAAGAGGACCCATATCTCACATCCCATACAAAAATTAACTCAAAATGGATCAAAGACCTAAACATTAGATCTAAGACCATAAGACTTTTAGAAGAAAATGTAGGGAAATATCTTATAAATCTTGTAATAGGAGGCAGTTCCCTATACCTTACACCCAAAGCATGAGCATTAAAGAAAAAATAGTTAAATGAGAGCTCTTCAAAATTAAACAATTTTATGCAACAAAGAACTTTGTCAAGAAAGTAAAAAGGTAGGATATGCAATGGGAGACAATATTTGGAAACCATATATCAGATAAGGGTTTAGTATCCAGAATATATAAAGAGATTCTTCAACTCAACAACAAAAAGAACAAATAACTGAATTTAAAAAATGGGCAAAAGACATGAACAGATACTTCTCAGAAGAGGAAATACAAATGGCTAAAAGGCACATGAAAAATGTTCAATTTCATTAGCTATTAGGGAAAAGCATATCAAAATCAAATGAGATATCATCTGACACCCACTAGAATGGCCATTATAAAAAAAACAGAAAACAACAAGTTCTGGAGAGGTTGTAGAGAAAGAGGCACATTTATCCATTGTTGGTGGGGATGTAAAATGCTACAACAGCTCTGGAAGGTAGTTTGGCGGTTCCTCAGGAAGCTAAGTATAGAATTGCCAAATGACCCAGCAATTCCATTACTAGGTGTATATTCAGATTACCTGAGAGCAAGGACATGCACACCAAAGTTTATAGTAGCATTATTTATGATTGCCAAGAGGTGGAAACAGCCCAAATGTCCATCAATGGATGAGTGACTAAACAAGCTGTAGTATACATGTAATGGGATATTACACAGCTGTAAAACAGAATAAAATCATGAAGCATGTAACAACATGGATGAACATTGAGGACATTATGTTGAGTGAAATTAGCCAAAAAGAAAAAGACAAATTCACTAATATGAACTAACATTAATAAGTGAACTTGGGATATTGAATTTAAGAACATAGGTTGCCCGGAGATAGAAATAGGGTAGAGGGCAGGCCACGGTGCCATGCCAGAGACTCAGGTTTAATTCCTGGTGCCTGCCCATGCAAAACATAATAATAAATAAATAAGTAGGGTAGAGATTGGGCAATTGGTGCTGAAGGAGTACAGATTGTGCAACAGGACTGATTGTAAAAATTCAGAAATGGATAGCCAATACTACCTGATTGTAGCACAATAATATGAGTACACTGAATGAAGCTGAATGTGAGTATGATAGAGGGTGAAGGGCTGGGGGCACATATAAAATGAGAAAGAAAGATAGAGGATAGAGACTGTGAATTTAGGAATGCTAGAGTGGAAAATGAGGTGATTAAATGTACAAATAAAAAAACATTTTTGCATGAGGGAGAACAAATGAATGCCAATAATGCACGGTATTGAAAGTAGATGGTATATAGGAAAAAGTACAATCAATACAAGCCAGGGTCTACAATCAACAGTAGCATTGTACCATGTTTCCACTGAATGTAACAAAGGCATTATGCCAAAACTAAATGTCAACAGGCAGGAGGCATGGGGAAGAAGCATGGATTCTTTGTGGAAGAAAAGGAAATGTCGTCATATAGATTATGGTGGTAAAGTCATGTCTATACACTCAGGTTGGATTGTATGATGTGTGAATAAAACTGTTTAAAAATAGACAGAGAGGAATAAGTCCTAGAGGAAATGCAGATAAAGATATAACTAGTCACTGTCATTAGGGAAGCTGAGAGGTGCAGCCCCTTGGAGGGCAGTGTGTTGGTTTCACTGGAGACTAGGGGTGGGTTTGCTATGTGATCCTGAAACCCTGTTGCTCAGTATGTAACTGGAGGAACTGTGTGGGGACGTGAATGGACATTTGCACACAGGTGTCTATGGCAGCAGCGTTCACAACCCACAATGGATGCAGGCAGCCTAAGGATACAATGACTGAGGAATAGAAGGGGAAAATGTGGTGTATAATACAATGGACTACCGACTGGCTGCAACAAGGAATGAAGTTATGAGGCATGCAACCAGAGGAATGAATCTTCGAGACTGTATGTTGAATAAAATGTCAGAAAGACAAACATTATAATGTCTCACTCATATGGACTGACTACGAAATAAAAACTTTCGTAGTGAACTGAAGTCTAGAGCATGGGTTATCAGGTTGGGGCCTATTGTAAAGGGTCCTAGATTATAAGCTCTTACAGCAGTTACATATATTCAGGAGTTATCATTGTTATATCTAAATTCTGAGATACTAAGCTGTTTGTTTATAGCCTGGTCATTCCCAGAAACTTCAGGTATTTATGTGACACCTGAGACTCAGAGTTAGAGCTCTGAAGCTATTAAAATCAGCAGTACCCCATATAAGAACTGTTAAAAAAGTTGAAAAAAGTGATCTGTCTGAAGTAGAGATATGAATGAAGCTAATCTGGATAGGACTAAGGTAGATCAGAATACAGGGTAAAGAATGATATTGTCGATATTTTAGAACTCAAATTTCTGTATGAGACCAAAGGAAGAGATATTTATTTCATGCAAAACTTATATTTTGGGTAGTGCATTTCCTAATTTAACTTGTTTGGTCAATTTAGTTAAACATCACAAGTACATGGAATACTGAACAGAGCATGAAACTTTGTTGGCTTGTCCAGATTAGTGTGATGCCCCAATATATTCCAGAGTAATTTGGGCAGTGAATAAAGAAGTATTTGCAAGGCCTCTTTGGCCACTGGGGAGAAAAGAGGAAGTGTTCAGCTTCTCCATTTGGAGAACTTCTGATATTCGCACAAGCAGTAGAGACACCCAAATCAACAGGCTGAGCCCTTGATATTGAGTTCCATGAACTTATTCCTGCAAAGGATAGGCTAAGCCTACTTAAAAGGGAGCTAAAAGTCACCCCCAGAGAACTTATTTTGTTGCTCAGATGTGGCTTTTCTCTCTCTAAGCCAATCGGCAGGTGAACCCAATGCCTTCTCTCCACACACATGGGACATGACTCTCAGAGGTGTAAATCTCCCTGGCAATGTGGGACAGAAGTCCTGGGATATGCCAGGACATGGCATCAAGGGATTGAGTGAGCCTTCTTGACCAAAAGGGGAAGAGAGAAAGGAGACAAAACAAAGTTTCAGTGGCTGAGAGATTTCAAACAGAGTTGAGAGGTTATCCTTACGTATTATATAGATATACCTTTTTGGATTAAGGTGATTAGAGTGGCTAGAGGGAAGTACCTGAAACTGTTGAGGTGTATTCCAGTAACCAGGCTTGATTCTTGAAGATGTTTGCATAACAACATTTCTTTTACAATATGACTGTGTGATTGTGAAAACCTTGTGTTTAATATTCCTTTTATCTTGGGTATGGACAGATGAGTAAAAAATATGGATGGAGAATGAAAAAATAATAGGGGGAACAAATGTTAAAATAGATTGAGTAGATGGAAATACTAGTGGTCAATGAGAGGGAGGGGTATGGGTTATAGTATATGTAAATTTTTTTCTTTTTTCCTTTTATTTCTTTTTCTGGAGTGATGCCAATGTTCTGAAAAATGATCATGGTGATGAATGCAAAACAATGTGATGATATTGTGAGCCACTGATAGTAAGCCATGTATGGAATGTTTGTATGTTAAGATTTATCAATTAAAAAAAATTTTTTTTTAAAACAGATTAGAGCTTACAGAAGAAAGACTCAGAAAACTCAAAATTATGACAATTGACATGAGTTTCACACAGGAGCAGGATAAAAAAATTATAGAAAGTGAAAATAGCTTAGTACTATAGTACTATAAAGCATATTAATATATGTATTATGGAAGTCCCGGAAAGAAAAGAAAGAGAGAAAAGGCAAAAGGCATATGCAAAACAATAATGACAGAAAACTTCCTAAACTCTGCAAAAGATGTGAATATGCACATTTGAGATGCCCATTGAACACCAAACAGGGAGAGCATGAAGAAAAACACATGGTCATATATTGACCAAGCTGTCATATTCAAAGGACAGGGAAAGAGTTCTGAGATGCAAGAGAAGAGCAACAGGTTAGGTACAAGGGAGTCCCAATTAGGCTGAATGCCAATTTCTCATCAGAAACCAGGGAGGCAAGAAAGGTAGTAGGTGGAAATACTGAAAGTACTGACATACTGAAAAAAAACAACTGTCCACCAAGAATTTTTATCCGACAAGAATTTCTTTCAAAAATGAGGAAAGGACTTCTGGGTCAAGATGGCGGTTTAACAATGTGGGCGTTTTAGTTCATCCTCCAGAACAACTACTAAATAACCAGAAACAGTACAGAACAGCTCCTGGGGCCACATGAGTGACCAGACACACAGCATACCCCAGTCTGGACCAGCTGGACCTGCTGCGAGCCTCCCCAGAATCGTGAGTTCCCCAAGCCACGGGAGCTGCCACCCCTCCCCCACAGGCTGCTTCCCAGAGGGGAAAGGAAAGTAACTTTACCAGCAGCAGGGACTGAGCACAATCAAACACCAATTGTGGAATTAATTAACAAATTCTGACTACTAAAAATAGGCCCCCAGCTTAGGTGAGCCTGGTCAAAGTGGAGGTTGCTTATTTTTGCTCCAGCGCCAGGGGGCAGGGCTGATGGAAAAATAAAAAAAAAAAAAGAAAAAAGAAGCAAACAGGTTTTTGTGGCTGTGTTTCTACAAAGTCTTGACTGCCTTTGGATACAGCGGCAGG
>PVIY010063461.1:0-10490 GCA_004026745.1 Myrmecophaga tridactyla | reverse complement strand
ATATTCCCTTTATCATTTTAAGGAAGTTCCCTTGTATTCCTATCCTTTGAAGTGTTTTCAATAGGAAAGGATGTTGAATCTTGTCATATGCCTTCTCTGCATCAATTGAGATGATCATGTGATTTTTCTGCTTTGATTTGTTGATATGGTGTATTACATTAATTGATTTTCTTATGTTGAACCATCCTTGCATACCTGGAATGAATCCTACTTGATCATGATGTATAATTCTTTTAATGTGTTGCTGGATTCGATTTGCTAGAATTTTGTTAAGGAGTTTCGCATCTATAGTCATTCGAGAGATTGGTCTGTAATTTTCTTTTCTTGTAGTTTCTTTGGCTTTGGTATGAGGGTGATTTTGGCTTCATAGAATGAGTTAGGTAGCTTTTCCTCCTCTTCAATTCTTTGGAAGAGTTTGAGCAGGATTGGTACTAATTCTTTCTTGAATGTTTGGTAGAATTCACATGTGAAGCCATCTGGTCCTGGACTTTTCTTTTGCAGGAGCTTCTTAATAAATGATTAAGTTTCTTGTAATTGGTTTGTTGAGGTCGTCTATTTCTTCTCGAGTCAAAGTTGGTTGTTCATGCATTTCTAGGAAGCTGTCCATTTCATCTACATTGTTGTATTTATTAGCATAAAGTTGTTCATAGTAACCTGTCATTACTTCCTTTATTTCTGTGGGGTCAGTGGTTATGTTTCCTCCTCCATTTCTGATCTTATTTATTTGCATCCTCTCTCTTCCTCTTTTTGTCAGTCTTCCTAAGGGTCCACCAGTCTTACTGATTTTCTCATAGAACCAGTTTCTGGTTTTATTGATTTTCTCAATTGTTTTCATGTTCTCAGTTTCATTTATTTCTGCTCTAATCTTTGTTACTTCTTTCCTTTTGTTTGCTTTAGGGTTAGTTTGTTGTTCTTTCCGTAGTTCTTCCAAGTGGACAGTTAATTCCTCGATTTTTGCCCTTTCTTCTTTTTTGATATAGGTATTTAGGGCAATAAATTTCCTTCTTAGCACTGCCTTTGCTGCATCCCATAAGTTTTGATAAGTTGTGTTTTCATTTTCATTTGCCTCGAGATATTTACTGATTTCTCTTGTAATTACTTCCTTGACCCTATGGTTGTTTAAGAGTGTGTTATTGAGCCTCCACATATTTGTGAATTTTCTGGCACTCTGCCTATTATTGATTTCCAACTTCATTCCTTTATGATTTGAGAAAGTGTTTTGTATTATTTCAATCTTTTTAAATTTATTGAGACTTGCTTTGTGACCCAGCATATGGTCTATCTTTGAGAATGATCCATGAGCACTTGAGAAAAAAGTGTATCCTGCTGTTGTGGAATGTAATGTTCTATAAATGTCTGTTAAGTCTAGCTCATTTATTGTATTATTCAAATTCTCTGTTTCTTTATTGATCCTCTGTTTAGATGTTCTGTCCATTGATGACAGTGGGGAATTGAAGACTCCAACTATTATGGTAGATGTGTCTATTTCTCTTTTCAGTGTTTGCCACATGTATTTTGGAGAATTCTGGTTTGGTGCATAAATATTTATGATTGTTATGTCTTCTTGTTGAATTGTTCCTTTTATTAGTACATAGTATCCTTCTTTGTCTCTTTTAACTGAAGTCTAATTTGTTGGATATTAGTATAGCTACTCCTGCTCTTTTCTGATTGTTATTTGCATGAAATATCTTTTCCCAACCTTTCACTTTCAACCTATGTTTATCTTTGGGTCGAAGATGTGTTTCCTGTAGACAGCATATAGATGGGTCCTGTTTTAATCCATTCTGCCAGTCTACGTCTTTTGATTGGGGTGTTTAATCCATTAACATTTAGTGTTATTTACTGTACGGGTAGTACCTTCTTCTACCATTTTGGCTTCTGGATTTTATATGTCATATTTAATTTTCCTTCTTTTTATCTTTACTCAGTCTTCCTTTCTACACTCTTCTCCACACCTCTCTCTTCTATCTTTTCGTATCTGTCTCTAGTGCTCCCTTTAGTATTTCTTGCAGAGCTGGTCTCTTGGTCACAAATTCTCTCAGTGATTTTTTGTCTGAAAATGTTTTAATTTCTCCCTCATTTTTTGAAGGACAATTTTGCTGGATATAGAATTCTTGGTTGGCAGTTTTTTCTCTTTCAGTAATTTAAATATATCATCCCACTGTCTTCTTGCTTCCATGGTTTCTACTGAGAAATCTACACATAGTCTTATTGGGCTTCCCTTGTATGTGATGGATTGCTTTTCCCTTGCTGCTTTCAAGATTCTCTCTTTCTCTTTGACCTCTGACATTCTGATTAGTAAGTGTCTTGGAGTACATCTATTTGGATCTATTCTCTTTGGGGTACGCTGCACTTCTTGGATCTGTAATTTTAAGTCTTTCATAAGAGTTGGGAAATTTTCAGTGATAATTTCCTCCATTAATTTTTCTCCTCCTTTTCCCTTCTGTTCTCCTTCTGGGACACCCAAAACATGTATATTCATGTGCTTCATATTGTCCATCAATTCCCTGAGTCCCTGCTCATATTTTTCCATTTTTTTCCCTGTAGTTTCTATTTCTTGTTGGATTTCAGATGTTCCATCCTCCAGTTCACTAAACCTATGTTCTGCCGCTCGAAATCTACCATTGTAGGTTTCCATTGTTTTTTTCATCTCCTCTACCATGCCTTTCATTCCCATAAGTTCTGTGATTTGTTTTCTCAGACTTTCCATTTCTTCTTTTTGTTCATTCCTTGCCTTTTTTATATCCTCCCTCAATTCATTGATTGGTTTTTGATGAGGTTTTCCATGTCTGTTTGTACATTCTGAATTTATTGTTTCAGCTCCTGTATCTCATTTGAATGGTTGGGTTTGTTCCTTTGACTGGGCCATATCTTCAATTTTCCTAGTGTGATTTGTTATTTTTTGCTGGCATCTAGGCATTTAATTACCTTAATTAGTTTATTCTGGAGATTGCTTTCACTTCTTTTACCTAGGGTTTTCTTGCTGGATAAATTTGTTGTCTATCTGTTCTTTGACATTCAGTTCAACTTTATCTGGACCTCTAGCTTAGGTTTTGTTTAACAGAGGAGAATTTTTCAGTTCTTGTTTCTTGTTTCTGGCCCTGCTTGTATGGTGCCTTTTCCCCCCACACTTAGGAGGGTCTACGTAGGTATTCTAGACCCCAGCTGGATTTTCCCAGACCAAACTGGCCTCATATCAGGAGGGAAGAGTCACCTGCGTCAGTTTTCCCTGAGGGTGAGACCCAGCAGGTTGAAAGAGTTTCCTGTGAAGTCTCTGGGCTCTGTTTTTTGTATCCTGCCCAGTATGTGGTGCTTGTCTGCCTGCAGGTCCCACCAGCATAAGATGATGCAGTACTTTTAATTTTGGCAGACTCTCCCTGATGGGGGTGTGGTGGAGACGCAGGAGAAGTTGTAGGCTGGCTTTAATGGCTTCAAATTACCAAGCCCTGGTGTCTGAATTCCTTGAGGGAGGGATTCCACCTGAGTTGGCTTCACCCCTCCCGTGAGGAAGGCACAGGCTCCAGACAAGCTCTCAAACAACCTTGTTTCTGCCTATGTCTGAGACAGTTGCAGCCTGAGAAGCCCTGCTGCTGAATCCAGAGGCAGTCAAGCCTCTGTAGAAATGCAGCCACAAAAACCTCTGTTTCCTTTTTTTTTTTCTTTTTCTGTCAGCCCTGTCCCCTTGGCTCCAGGGCAAAAATCAGCGACCTCCGCTTTGACCAGGTTCACCTGAGCTGGGGGCCTATTTTTAGTAGTCAGAACTTGTTAATTAATTCCACAATTGGCATTTAGTTGGGCTCAGCTCCTGCTGCTGGTAAATTCCCTTTCCTGCCCCCTCTGGGAAGCAGCCTGTGGGGGAGGGGCACCAGCCACCATGGCTTGGGGAACTCACGGTTCTGGGGGGGCTCGCAACCGGTCCAGCTGGTCCAGACTGGGGTATGCTATGTGTCCGGTCACTGACATGGCCCCAGGAGCTGTTCTGTACTGTTTTTGGTTATTTAGTAGTTTTTCTGGAGGACAAACTAAAATGCACACATTGTTAAGCTGTCATCTTGGCCTGGAGTCTATCTACCTATCTTTTAATCATTTTAGAGTAGGTTATATACATTACCTTCTTGAATACATAATGCTTCCATGTACTTTTCCTAAGGACAAGAATATTCATATATATATGTCTCTTCCTTTGTCTCACACAGAAGTTGACGTTTTAATATACAGTTAATATCATCCTTTACCCTTTAGTCTGATTTACCTTAGTCCTAAGCATATCAGCTTCATTCATATTTCTAATTGAAGTCTGATCACTTTTTTTTAGTGTTTTTAACAGTTGCTGTATGGGGAAATGCTGACTTTTATAGCTGCAGGACTCTAGCTCTGAATCACAGGTGTTACTCAGATACCCAAAGTTCTGGGGAACCACCAGTTTATACACTAAGAGCTCAGCATCTCAGACTTTAGAAATAACCATTACAATTCAGAAATAGATATGACTGCTCTAAGAGCTTACAATCTAAGCACTTTTAAGATAGGCCCTCCCCTGATAACCCATGCTCTCAGATTCAATTTCTCAGAGTTTGCACGTTACAGTTATAATTAGTCTTTTCAGTTCTGGCTTATTTCATTCAACATACTGTCCTCAAGGTTCATCCACCTAGTTTCATGCTGCACCATTTCATTCCTTTTTGTAGACATTCAATAGTCCATTGTATGTATACACTACAGTTTCCCCTTTCACCCCTCAGTCAGTGTACCATTAGATCACCTCCACCCATTGCCACCATAAACACAGTGTGCAAATATCCATTCAGGTCCCTGTCTCAGTTCCTCCAAGTCTACACCTAACACCAGGGTTTCAGGATCATATGCAACCCCACACCTAGTTTCCTGTGGAGTCACCACATTGCCCTCCAGAGGGTCTGTACCACTCTAATTCCCTACCAAAACTGAATAGGTGCGTCTCTTTCTCCACATTTTCTCCAAAACTTGTATCTCTCGGTAACTTTTTAAACAGTTTTATTCACACACAATACAATCCAACCTAAGTAAAAAATCAGTGGTTCTCGGTATAATCACATAGCCATGCCTTCACCAACACAATCTATATAAGGATATTTCCAATTCCTCTACAAGGAATCCTATACCCCTCCTCCATATATCCCATGTAGTGACATTTAGCTTTGGCATATTGCCTTTGTTACCACCAATGGAAACATATCACAGTGTTACTGTTAACTATATACCCTAATTTGCATTGATTGTATTTTTTCTGTATACCATCCCATTTTCAATACCTTCAATGTTGACTTCCATTTGTTCTTCCTCATGCAAAAACATTCTTATATTTGTACATTTAATCCTCATCATTGTCCACTCCAGTCTTCGCTTAAGTTATACCATGCCAGTCTTTATCTTCTATCATTCCTTCTGGTGTCATACATGCCCCCAGCTCTCCTCCCTCAATCATATTCACACACAACTTGTGTTCAGTGTACATACACTATTGTGCTATCTTCGGCTAGTTCTGTGTTATCCATTTCTGAATCTTTACAATTAGTCCTGTTGAGCATTATGTACTTCTATAACATCAAAAGCCCAATCTCTACCTGCTTTCTATCTTCTGATAACTTATGTTCTTAACTTTAACTCAAAGTTCACTCATTAATGTTAGCTCATATTAGTGAGACCATACAATATTTATCCTTTTGTTTCTGGCTAATTTCACTCAGCATAATGTCCTCAAGGTTCATAAAGGTTGTATGCATCAAGACTTTATTCTGTCTTGATGTGTGTAATATTCCATCATATGTATATACCACAGTTTGTTTAGTCACGCATCCATTGATGTACACTTGGGCTGTTTCCATCTCTTGGCAGTCATGAATTATGCCAGTAAAAACATTGGTGTACAAATGTCTGTTCATGCCCTTGCCTTCAGTTCCTCTGAATATATACCTAATAATGGACTTACTGGATCATGTGGGAATTCTGCACTTAGCTTCCTTAGGAACTGCTGAACTGCCTTCCAGAGTGGTTGTGCCATTCTATATTTCTTCCAATAGTGGATAAGTGTGCCTCTTTCTCTACATCCTCCCCAGCACTTGTATTTTTCAGTTTTTTTTTTTTATAATGGCCATTCTAGTATTTTGGAAATTGTATCTTATTATGGCTTTAACTTGCATTTCCCTAACAGCCAGTGAAGTTGAGCATCTTTTCATAGTTTTTGAGACATCTGTATTTCTTGTTTGGGGACTTGTCTGTGTCTTTTGCCCATTTTTAATTGGTTGTTTGTCTTTTTGTTATTGAGTTGTAGAATTTTTTTATATATTCTGGATATGAAACCCTTATCTGATATGTGGTTTCCAAGTATTGCCTCCCAATGCATGCCTTTTTTACTTTCCTGACAAAGTCCTTTGATGCACAAATGTGTTTAATTTTGAGGAGATCCCATTTGTCTATTTCTTTTCTCATTGCTCATGCTTTGGGTGTAAGGTGTAGGAAACCACTTCCTATCACCAGATCTAAAATGTATTTTCCTACATTTTCTTGTAAAACTTTTATGGTCTTAGCTCTAATTTAGGTCTTTGATCTATTTTGAGTTAATTTTTATATAAAAAGTGAGATACGGGTCCTCTTTCATTCTTTTGGCTATTGATTCTCCAAGTGTCATTTACTGAAGAGGTTGCTCTGTCACAGTTGAGTTGGCTTGACTGTCTTATCAAACATCAGTTGTCCATAGATGAGAAGATCTATTTCTGAACACTCAATTCAATTCCATTGATCAGTATATCTATCTATATGTCAGTACCATGCTGCTTCAACCACTGTAGCTTTGTAATATACTTTAAAGTCAGGTACTGTGAGACCTCCCTCTTCATTCCTCTTTCTCAATAAATTTTTAGCTTCCGAACAAATTTGGTTATTGTTTTTTCTATTTCTGCAAAGTAAGTTGTTGGGATTTTAATTGGTATTGCATTGAATCTATAAATCAATTTGGGTAGAACTGACATCTTAACAATATTTAGTCTTTGTGCTGGTTTGAAAGGATGTATGTCCCCTAGAAAAGCCATGTTTTAATCAAAATCTCATTTTGTAAAGGCAGAATAATCCCTATTCAATACTGTATGTTTGAATCTGTAATTAGATCATTTCCCTGGAGATGTGATTTAATCAAGAGTGGTTGTTAAACTGGATTAGGTGACGACATGTCTACACCCATTTGGGTGGGTCTTGACAAGTTCTGGAGTCCTGTAAAAAAGGAAACTCATTTTGGAGAATGAAGGAGATTCGGTGAGAGCATACAATGCTGCAGCACCACGAAGCAGAGAGTCCACAAGCCAGCGACTTTTGGAGATGAAGAAGGAAAATGTCTTCCAGGAAGATTCATGAAACTGGAAGCCAGGAGAAGAAGCTAGCAGATGATGCCGTGTCCATCATGTGCCCTTCCTGATGAGAGAGAAACTGTGACTGTGTCCACCATGTGCCTTCTCACATGAGAGAGAGTCCCTGAACTTTATCGACCTTCTTGAACCAAGGTATCTTTCCCTGGATGCCTTTGATGGGACATTTCTATAGACTTGTTTAGACATTTTCTCAGCCTTAGAACTGTAAACTAGCAACTCATTAAATTCCCCTTTTTAAAAGCCATTCTGTTTCTGGTATACTGCATTCTGGCAGCTGGCAAACTAGAACAGTCTTCCAATCCATGAATACAGTCAGTTCTTCCATATATTTAGTTCTTCCTTGATTTCTTTTAGCAATTTCTTATGGTTTTCTGTGTATAGGTCTTTTGTGGCCTCATTTAAATTTATTCCTAAATATTTAATTCTTTGGGTTGCTATTTTAAGTGGAATTTTTTTCTTGATTTCCATCTCAGATTGCTCATTACTAGTGTATAGAAACACTAATGATTTTTTTTGTCTTGCTGTACTTTGCTGTACTCATTTTTTGGCTCTTCTAGCTTTGCTATAGATTTTTCAGGATTTTTGACATGTAGCATCATGTCATCTACAAACAGTGAAAATTTTATTTCTTTCTACCAATGTGGTTGCCTTTTATTTCTTTTTCTTGCCTATTGCTCTAGCTAGAACTTCCAGCACAATGTTGAATAACAATGATGACAGTGGGCATCCTTGCCTTTTTCCTGATCTTAGAGGGAAAGCTTTTAGTCTTTTCCCTTTGAGTATAATGTTAGCTGTGGGGTTTTCATATATTTCCTTTATCATGTTGAGGAGGCTCCCTTCTATTTTATCTTTTGAACCGTTTTCATCAAGAAAAGATGCTGAATTTTGCCAAATGCCTTTTCTGCATCAATCCAGTGATCATGTGGTTTTTCTGCTTTAGTAATTTGTTGATGTGATGTATTACATTAATATATTTTCTTGTGTTGAACCAGCCTTGTAACCCTGGAATAAATTCCACTTGGTCATGGTGTATAGTTCTTTTAATGTGCTCCTGGATTCAATTTGCAAGTATTTTGTTGAGATTTTTGCATCTATATTCATTAAAGAGATTGGTTTGTAATTTTCTTTTCTTGTGATATCTTTGTCTGGCTTTGGTTTTAGGGAAATGTTGCCTTCATAGAATGAGTTGGCACCTTTCTCTACTCTGCAGTTTTTTTGAAGAGTTTGAGGATTGGTACTAATTCTTTCTTGAGTGATTGGTAGAATTCACATGTGAAGCCATCTGATCCAGGACTTTTCTTTTGGGGGAGCTTCTTGATGACTGATTCAATCTCTTTACTTGTGATTGGTTTGTTGAGGTCATCTATTTCTTCTCAAGTCAATGTTGGTCATTCATGCTTTTCTAGGAAATTGTCCATTTCATCTATGTTGGGTAGTTAATTAGCATATAGTTGTTTATCATATCCTCTCATTTTCTCCTTTTTTCCTCTGCATCAGTAATTATGTCCCCTCCCCCTAGCTGATTTTACTTATTTGCATCCTCTCTTATTATTTTTTTTTGTCAGCCTAGTGAAGGGTCCATCAATTTCATTGATTTTCTCAAAGAACCAACTCCTGTTTTTGTTGATTCTATTATTTTCATGTTCTTAATTTCATTTATTTTTGTTATAATCTTTGTTATTTCTTTCCTTCTGTTTGCTTTGGTGTTAGTTTGCTGTCCTTTCTCTAGTTCCTCCAGGTGAGCAGTTAATTCCTTGATTTTTGCTCTCTTATTTTTTAATATAGGCATTTTAGGCCATATGTTTGGCACCACCTTTTCTGCATCCCATAAGTTTTGATAGATTTCCAACTCTATTCCTTATGATCCAGGAAAGAGTTTTGTACAATTTCTGATCTTTTTTAATTTATTGAGACTTGCTTTGTGACCCAGTGTGTGGTTGGAGAACCACATGGAGAATGATCCATGAGCACTTGAGAAAAATGTGTATTCTCTTGTTGTGCTGTGCAATGTACTGTAAATATCTGTTAAGTCTAGTTTATTTATCGTACTATTCAAAATCTGTTTCATTACTGAGCCTCTATCTAGATGTCTATCCATTGATGAGAGCAGTGTGTTGATGTCTCCAACTTATTGGACCCTTCAGTGTTGTCAGTATGTGTCTCATGTATTTGGGGGCACTCTGGCTTGGTGCATAATATTTATAATTGTTATATCTTCTTGATAAATTGTTCCTTTCATTAATACATAATGTCATTTTTGTCTTTTTTAATTATTTTACGTTTGAAGTCTAATTTGTTAGATATTAATATGGCTACCCCTGCTCTTTTCTGTTGTTTGCATGAAATATCCTTTTTGAACCTTTCATTTTCAACCTATCTTTTAACTTTTTTATTGTATAGTATAAAATATATACAAATCAAAGAAATAAAAAAGCAATAGTTTTCAAAGCACTCTTCAAAAAGTGGTTACAGGATAGATCACAGAGTTTGTCATAGGCTACCATACAATCTTCTCTTATTTTTCCTTCTAGCTGCTCCAGATATATGGAGGCTAGAGGGCTTAAATACTTTTTTATCATCACAATCGACTTTTTTTCCTTCATTTTTTTTGTGAACAATTACAAAAATAAAAAAAGCTATAAATGTAAAAGTACAGCACCATAATTAGTTGTAGAACATATTTCAGACCTTAACATGGGTTACAATTTCACAATTTTAGGTTTTTGCTTCTAGCTGCTCAAAATACTGGAGACTAAAAGGGATATCAATTTAATGATTCAACATTAAAATTCATTTGTTAAGTCCTATCTTCTATGTATAATTCCACCATCACCTTTGATTTTTCCATACCTCTCTTTGGAGTTATTTGGGCTATGGCAACTCTAAATCTTTGCTATTGGAAGAGTCTGTCACTAATATGGGGTAGGGAGATGGAACTATTTGATGTTCTGGAGAGGCAGGTCTATGTTTCAGGACTTATCTGGACCAGGGACCCATCTGGAGGTTGTAGGTTTCTGGAAAGTTACTCTAGTTCTTGGAGTCCTTATGGAATCTTATATATCTCCTTAGGTGTTCTTTAGGATTGGCTGG
>PVIY010063460.1:0-10491 GCA_004026745.1 Myrmecophaga tridactyla | reverse complement strand
ATGTTGTCATTGCTGTGATTATTCTGGTCCCATGGAATTTTACTGGTACAAATATTCTTTGTCGTTTTTCTCTTCCCTTGCTCTTTTAATGACCTGTCCAGCTTTCCGAGTCTCAGATATTACTTCAGCCACTTAGTTTTTCCATGTCTTCATTTGCATATAACTCCTATAGCATTCTCTGGGACCCTTTTTATATTCTACCTGTATTTTAGTTAACCTTTCTATTCCTAGGAAATCATAAATTTCAGCATGGCAAAAGTAGTATTTTACTCACCTTTGTATTTCCTGCAGTGTGGAGTACACTGTTTCCTGTATTGGGGTCACTTAAGCATTTTTAAGTAGAAGGCAGTTTGTCATGATAATTACATGTGTATTAGTGGTGTGGTTTTGGGTTTCTGGGTCTCTAATCTATAGTGATGTTTCTAAGAACATTTGATCTTTGATATAAGGAGTTAATTTATAAAATTAAACTTGAATTTTTATCTATACATGAAGGAACAATAGTCAGGAAAAGAGAGAGACAGAAAAGAAACCATTTATGTGCTTAGCACTGGGTAGACTTAACAATTTGGATAGGTGGATGGGTGAATGACTCCGCAGAGTTAAGGTGGTAGATTGCACAGAACCTCTGAAACCCTGAGCCTATCCAGCTACTGTAGTAACTCTTCTGTAGTAGATGGACGATAGAGAGATTTAGAACAATGAAACATGACAAATCAGTTTATTTCTCTCCTCCAAATTGCTTATTCTGTATAGAAGAGTAAAGAATATAAGGTAAACAGACAACATTTAAATATGAATAGGTCCTTTTCATTACGGGGATATTTAGTCATATAATTGAAATATATTGTGGAGTATTTATGAAAAGTTTAATTTTTACTAGACCTCCTTTTGGATCTTTAAGATTATTTGTTTGATAGACTAGTGCATATCAGTATGTCAATTTTAGAACTTTCCCAGAGAGGGTGAAAAATATTAACAAATAAGACATGCCTCTTAAATAGCTGTCAAATTTGGCTGTTCGTGTTTGTGTGTTTGTAAATGTGTGTGTGTATAAAAAATATAAATTTTTTTAATTAGAGAATTTGTTGGTTTACAGAAATCCTGTATAAAATACAAAGTTTCCATATACCCTCCTATTGTTAATGCCTTCATTAGTGTGGTGCATTTGTTACAATATTATTATAATTGTACTACTTACTGTAGTCTGTGGTTTACATTAAGGGTCACTGTTTAATACACTGTATTCTATGATAAAAAAAATTTTTTTTCTAGTAACATATATACAACCTAAAATCCCCCCTCCCCCTTTTTTTTTGTATGGCTGGCACCGGGAATTGAACCTGGGTCTCTGGCATGGCAGGTGAGAATTCTGCCACTGAGCCACTATCGCACTGCCCCAAATTTCCCCTTTTAACTACATTAAAATATATAATTTAGTGCTGTTTGTTTATTTTTTCTTTTGTTGGTTTTGCTTTGGTGTAAAGTTAAGAAACCATTGCCTAAAACAAGGCTCTGATGATACTTCCCTATGTGTTCTTCCAGGAGTATTGATAGCTGTGGTGGTTAGATTCAGTTGTCAACTTGGCCAGGTGAAGGTACCTAGTTCTGTTGCTGTGGACTTGAGTTAATGGTATGTGAACTTCATCTGTTGCTAATTACATCTGCAGTAGGCTAGGAGGCGTGCCTGCTGTGATGAATGACGTTTGACTCAATTGGCTGGTGCTTAAATGAGAGAGCACAACGTAGCACAGCCTAAGCAGCTCGGCATTCCTCATCTCAGCATTTGCAGCTCAGCCCAGGCCTTTGGAGGTGCAGAGAGGAAATATCCTGGGGAAAGTTGTCAGAACCCAGAGGCCTGGAGAGAAGGCCAGCAGAGACCATCCTGTGCCTTCCCATGTAAGAAAGAACCAGTGGAAAGTTAGCTGCCTTTCCTCTGAAGAACTAACAAAATAAATCCCCTTTTATTAAAAGCCAATCCGTCTCTGATGTGTTGCATTCCGGCAGCTTGTAAACCAGAACAATAGCTTTGGTTTTTTTTTTTTTATGTTTAGGTTTTTGATCCATTTTAGTTAATTTTGTATATGGTGTGAGATTTTGGTCTATCTTCATTCTTTTGCATATGGCTATCTAGTTTTTCCAGCACCATTTGTTGAATAGACTGTTCTTTCCCAAATGAGTGATCTTTTCACCATTGTCAAAAATCAGTTGGCCTTAGATGTGTGGGTTTATTTCTGAACAGTGAGTTCAATTCCATTGGTCTATATGTTTGTCCTTGTGCCAGTGCCAAGCTGTTTTGATTATAGTGGCTTTGTATTAAGTTTTAAGATTGGAAAGTATGAGTCCTGTAGCTTTCTTACTCTTTTTCACGATGGCTTTTGCTATTCAGCCTCTTACCCTTCCATGTAAATTTTATGATTGGCTTTTCCATTTCTGCAAAGACGACTGTTGGAATTTTGTATGAGATTGCATTGAATCTCTAAATCACTTTGGGTAGAATGGACACCATAATAACTTAGTCTCACAATCTATGAACGTGGAATGTCCTTCTGTTTATTTAGGATTTCTCTCATTTCTTTTAGCAGTGTTTTGTAGTTTTTTGTGTACAAGTCCTTTATATCCTTGGATTTATTCCTAGATATTTGATTTTTTAGCTGCCATTGTAAACGGAATTCTTTCTTTATTTCCTCTTCGGATTGTTCATTACTAGTCTGTAGAAACACTACTGATTTTTGCATGTTGGTTTCGTGCCCCACCTCTTTGTTGAATTCATTTATTAGTTCTGGTAGTATTGTTAATGGACCATATTTAGTTTTGAGGAATCGTGTTTTTAGGATAATAATTTGGTTTCTACTGTTCAGCATGTATGTGCCTCTAGAACTAAGAGTGGAAGTTGTGAGGTGTTTGGCTGGTTAGAGCACAGTTCTTAGATGTGAAAGTGATTGATTTATTTTCTCCATTATAGTAAATACTTGCTATGCCATTTTTGAACCAAGAGGAGTTACTAAAGAACAGGATATTGTTCTATTTAAGTTTTTTTTGAATCTCAGAAACTTTTGAGCCATACACATGTATATATGTATATGGTATGTATATTTACCACCTTTCAGTTTCTAGAACATTAATTTAAGAATTATTGCATTTTTGAGGATGGAGGAAGTGTTCTACTATTGTATTTTTGCTCCACAAAGGAGGATGAGAACTTTAAGAAACAGAGGGTTTGTATAATGACTTCTAAGAAGGGAGCAAGTGGGCCAGTTCCTGGGGCCCTTAGAAAGATCCCCAGGGGCAGAAGAGTCTCAGATTCCATGACCTTGTATGTTACATCAGTTTAAATCTACATCAACATTACATCAGTATTAAATTAGGGGTAAGATATTGTTTTAAAATGCTGCCTCACCTTTTTGGACCTGATTGTATTTTCTAAAGTTTAGGTAAGAGGTGAGAAATGCTGAGTAGACCTTAGGGGCGGGGGAGGGGAGAAAATGCTAATTAGAAAAATGTCTGTGGTTATGAAGGGTATTGAGTTTCCCTAGAGTCTATGGATGGTTGCCCAGGTCTTAGGAGAACTAGAGTAATTCAGATTCAGTTACTTTTTGAGTGCTTACTGTATGCCAAGTATTATCATTTTATTTAACTTCACTGATGCTTTGAGACAGTATTTTCTCCATTTAATGGATGATGAAGCTGATAAAAAGATATTTTGCTTGCTGCATACAGGATCTTAATAACTAGAGGCCCCAGGATGTTTTCTGTGCCACTATAATAAAATGCTATGATGCTACTAAATTCAGATGCAGTGTAATTGGCTCCCATTCTTTTCCTTGCCTTATCAGGGTGTGGGGCCAGGTGCACATTTTGTTTATGAATAATTGACTTGTTTCATACCTTTTCAAAAAATGAAAACTGATACATGAACTTTACACCTTGTACCTGGAGGTCTAATGGAAAAAATAACTTTTCTGTTTTCCTTGCAGTAACAAACCCTGATTTTCATACGATTGGATTTTTCCGACCACACTTGTTTCTGGGTTTTAATGGTATAGTATTTAATATGTGGAGTACTCACATATCCAGAAGGCACTTATTCGATAGCCCAGCTATACGGAATGAAGGCGCGAACCAAAAGAACTATCATAGAGTCTGAAGCTAAGTTTTGCTGTTTTTTGTTTGTTTGTTTGTTTTAATTATCTGGAGGTCTTTTGTCAGTGTTTCCCAAACTAGTTATACTAAACAGTATTATGCTGTACGGCCAGAGAAGTTCAGGAAATGTTGCTTATAGCACCCTTGAAGGACTGGTGTTTCTTGAAATACACTTTGGAAGCTCTGCTTTAGGTACTCAGAGCTTACTTTTATTTTAGAAGAGATGGGAAGGGAGCCAATATTTTTGTTCTGTATTTCATTTATCTCTTCCTTAATCTTTGATATTTCCCTCCTTCTGCTTACTTTGGGTTTAGTTTGCTCTTCTTTTTCTAGTTCTTCCAGCCTTGAGGTTAGGTCTCTGATTTGAAGTCTTTTTTCTTGTCTATGTACACAGTTAAAGCTATACATTTCCTTCTCAGCATTACCTTGCCACATCCCATAAGTTTTGATATGTTGTATGCACATTTTTATCCACCTCAAGATATCTCCTTTGTGATTTCCTCCTTAACACATTGGTTGTTTAATATGTTGTTTTTTCCCCACATATTTGAGAATTTTCCATTTCTCCCTTTGTTTTTGATTTTTAGCTTTATTCTGTTGTGATCAGAGAGGATACATTGTATGATTTTAGTAGGCTTTAATTTATTGAGACTTTGTTTTGTGACTAATATTTGATCTATCCTGGAGAATTATCCATGTGCACTCAAGAATGTGTAATCTGTTGTTGTTGTTGGGTGAAGTTTTCTATACATGTCTGTTAGGTCTGGTTGGCTTAATGTATTCAAGTCTTTATTGATCTTCTGACTAGATGTTCTAAATCTATTATTAAAAGTGGTGTATTAAAGTCTCTTATTATTAATGTAGACCTGTCCATCTCCCATCATATTTGTCAGTATTTGCTTCATGTATTTTGGGGCTCTACTGTTAGTGCATATATATTTATAATTGCTATGCCTTCTTGTTGACTTGACCTTTTAATCAGTATATAATGACTGTCTTTGTCTTTCATAACAGCTCTTAACTTAAAGTCTCTTTTATCTATTTCAGGACTTATCTGGTCTAGGGACCTATCTGGAGGTTTTAGGTTTCAGGAAAGTAACTCTAGTGCATGGAACCTTTGTAGAATCTCATATAACTCCCTAGGTGTTCTTTAGCATTGGCAGGAATGGTTTTGGGTAGGGTTGAATCAGATTTTAAGATGAAAGGCTTAAGTTGATAAGATTTTCTCTTAAACTTTTTAAAGCTTTATGTTTATATTTCTTTCCTCTTATGCTGGAAATCTTGGTTTCTATTGAAGATAATGAATTATTTGCTTTATTATATAATATTCATATACATATTAGTATTGCTGTTTTGAAAGTATTAAAGAAATGGCTGCTGGAAACAGTTTAAGAATTCTCTGAAATTAATGTATCTCTGCTATAGATGCATAGCAGATTACTGTTTTAAAGTTTTTTGAATTGATTCCTCTCAGTGTGGTTGTGCCACCAACTTGATATGTAGTTTGATTAAGCTTGCTGTCAATTGTTAGAGATAACTTTTTTCCATTTTGGTTTTGTTTCGCTTTGTAATTATGTAAAGTATATACATGGTTCCGAAATCAAAACAGTATGAGGTATATTTTCCTCTTCCTCTTAGATAAAAGGTAACTTACTTATAACTTACTCTGTACCTTGTTTTCATTTTCTGTTTAACTTCATCATGGATATTCCTCATAGCAGAGTATGGAGGTCTTCCTTCCTCATATTTTATATCAGCACAGCACTGTACTCTTTTTATTCAGTATTCCCAGAATATTCTTGCAGGGAAGTTTTGATGGGACCAGGCATCTGTTTTTTGTTTTTTTTTTTTTTTCTGTAAACTTAAAATATCTTATTTTTCATTTTTACCATAAAGATACTATTTTATTACAGACAGATAGTATAGACATATACATAATAAAAAGTGAAAATTTTTCTCCGGTTTCCGTTTGGTCGCCTATTATAATCTGAAATTACTACCGGCAAGTTAGTTCAAGACATTTCTTAGGCTATGTAATGTGTGTATGTAAAGATACCAGTTGTGGTTTAAATTTTGATAATGAAAAATCCTGAATATAAGACTTTAAAAAAATAATTTTGATGTATTTTTCCTCTCTGTTATTAACGCCAGTTATTTGTGTGTGTCTCTATGTTTGTACTTCCTAAATTTTCTCTGTTGTACTTACTGCCCTAAAATGCAGAAAGTGATGAGAACACCTACATTCTCTTGTACTTTCTCCTCAGACTCAGACTGATTTTTGGAGAGAAATTGAGGAAAAAATCTATTGTCGTAGTCTATTGTAGCTTAACACTACAGGTAAATCTGAGTGAAGTTGTGGTGCCTGTTAACAGCCAGAGTTAAATGTGAGTTCCATTAAAGCGGGCAAACATCTTGCCTATTTTGTTCGTCACTGGGTCTGTAGCACTTAGGACAGCGACTAGCACACAGTAGATGTATGTGTAATAAATGTTTATTGAAGGAGTGAATATTAAATGGGATATTCTAAAGTGCTTCCCTTCCAACTTCCCCCAGATACCCTTCCATACTATGTGATTGGTTTAAAAAATTAAAACAGTGTATTATTCACTTCCATATGACCCCTCTTAAGATAACCACTCAGTTGCTGTATTCTAGCCTCTATTTTCTCTCTCCACCCTCCTTCTGTTTTCTGTATTTGTTTTATATTCCTCCATATAAATTATAAATAGATTACACTACCCAAACTGATCTGTGTTGTTTTTCACCTGTGCGTATGTACTCCATATCAGTATGTAAGTATTTGCTTTATTCTTTTAAGTGGATATATTCATAGAGATATCGCCAGTAGATAATTTTAAAGATGTTAATTTGAACTTTCTTCTCCTTAGGTTTTGGCATTAGTTTTTTCCTTAGTTTTGTTTTACTTTCAGTATATTAGTGGAAGATACTAAGTTGAGGGTTATGATGGAGTGAGAATGTGTAACTTTGGGATTTATGAAGTAGAATGGTAGTATATGTAATGTGCTTCAAACAAATCCAGTATGTGAATATTCTGATTATGAATATTGGTATAAATTCACTTTAAAATTTTTTGACAATTGAATGTGAAAAAATATTCCATTCAGTATAATTAAAGAAAATTTTACATGCATATTTTTCCATTAACCTATAAATTTAGTGACAGAGGAAACTGTCTTCTTCTTTATATCCAGAGCACCTAGAAACACACAAAAGATGGTTAATAAAAAGTCTGGTGAGTAAGGGGGTTCCAAAAAGTTAAGTAACACATCAGATGACACAATTTATTAACATTGGAATGGGAATTTATGTATAGTTTGACTTGTTAACCTTCTTTAATACTAAAATCTCTATCACAGTAGAGCAGCAACAGAAGTGCTCTTCGTATTCAAAACGACAAAATATTTTTATCTTTATGCCTCTATATACATTTTAAACTTCCTACAGTAATCATGCATTCCTTTCAAAATCTGGAAGGAGGTGATAATTTTAGAACAAAATGCCACAATCAACACGGTAGAAAATTTTTTACATTTTTAGGACAATAGGTTGTTAAATGGGGTAGGGGCGTAGGGAAGGGGGCTGGGGGAGGGGCTAGAGTATGTTTCTGGAAGATAAAGAGAATATACCAAAATAAAGATACATTAAGCAAAGACTGCTATGACTACTGCTTTCAGTTGAGTTAGTTTGCCTAGTAACAACTGGGAAAAAGTGGACAGGTTTACAGTTTCATCAGTCAATCGATGACTTAAATGGAAAATGGATCCTTCAACAAAAGATGTAGAGACAACTGGCTAATGACCTATAGTGGGTAGGATAGGAGAGGAGGAGGGGGATTTAGAAATGTTATGCTCAAATTCATTCCAGATTTAAAAGCTGCCTTAAAAATACAAGAGGAAAATAAAGTGAATATTTATATGAGCATTTCTCAGAGTGTAGTCCAGAATCTCCTAACCCATTCAGGGGAATCATGAAGCCAAATCTGTTTTCATAACAATAATAAGGATGTCATTTGCCTTTTCACTATCATTCTTTTATGACTGTACAATGGAGTTTTCCAGAGGCTGCATATCATGTGATGTCACAATAGATTAAGTGCAGAAGCAGATAAGAGACTCCAGTTGTCTTCTATTAAGCCACTCAAAGAGATCAGAAAAAATGAAAATTTCTCAATAAATTTTTTGTTTTGGAAAAACTTGTTTTTCATAAAAAATATTTATTTTAACATGTAAAATATTTACTGTTTTTGATTGGTAAATATTTTAAAATTTTCTCAGTTTTCATTTCTAATATGGCAAATAGTTACAGATATAACTTACATAAACAAAAGCCCTTTGGGGGCTTCAGTAGTTTGAGAACTGCCAACTTATATATATAGTTTGGTTGCGGCAGACTTCTCTAAGCATGACCTCAAAGCCAGAAAACATAAAAGACAAATTTCAACATAAATGTTTCACACTTCTTATACAAAAGCAAAACTATAAGAAAGATGACAGTTTAAGGGGGAAAATATGCAGCATATGACAGACAATGGATTTATAGCATTCATATATGAAGAACTATTTCATTTCACTAAGGGAAAGACAACTACCCTTCCAAAAGGGGATGAGGACAGAAAGGCTAATGGGAAAAGAGCATGAAAAGGAAGCCAATATGCATGTTAAAAAAAATCTTTTAACTTATTAGTAATCAAAGCAGTATAAATTCAAAGTGGATACAGTTTTTTAAATAAAGCAGCAGTGATGCTTTAAAATTATAATCTGATTCAATAAGCATGCAGGGAAACAGGTGTCATATGTATTACTATTAGGAACATGAACTGGTATAATTTTTCCACAAGACAATCCAGCAACATAGATCTGTAATCTTAAAAAGTGCTCATACTCCACAACCAATCAACTGTATCCCAGTAGGATGGGAATGCATAGAAAGTTCTGCTATAAGAATATTCATTGAAGCACTATTTATAATTGTAAAAGAGAAAATTGGAAAAAATAAATGTCTACCGAAGGGATGGATGAATATATTATAGCATTCCATTGTGTGGACTGGTTAGTATCTGATGATCTAAAATGTCATATATTTATATAGAAAGAAGTCCTTGATATGTTCAGTTAAAAGAGAAAAGGGCAATTATTTTTGGTGATTCAATTCAATAAAATATATGTGTAGGAAATGAAATATGTGCCTGGAAATTTTAGGTGTAGCCCAAGCAGTTTACATGCCTGGTCACATTAAATTTCAAACCCGATGATGTAGACCATCCTCTCTAAACCTCATTTCTCGCATCTTTAAAATTAGAATAAGTAACTTACCCCTAAACCATCAAAACTCGAAATCACACAAATGGTGGAGCCCAAATTTGACTCCCGGTCTCACAACTCTGAAGCCCAGACTGTGTAATGGTAAATACCACCTATGCACCAAAGGGTGGATAAACAGAAGACCACCTGGAAAAACTTTCTCCCCACCCCAGCTTCCTTTTTCTTTCTCTCTTTTTTTTTTCCTCTCTCCACCAATCTTGTTTTTTCTTCTATAATGAATGTATTTTACTTTTTTAATTTAAAAAAGAGCATTTTTATTTTTAAATGCTCTGGCTCAAGACGTAGAAACTCAATTTGGGAAAAAAAATTTTTCCGCACAGCTTTCAAATTCTGAACAGAGATTAAAGAAAGCGATCTGAAATGTTAACTCCTGCTGAAAAGGATAAAGAAACAAGCCTGAGAAGTGTTTATTGCATTTATGAACAAGTAGGTATTGGCAAACAAGGATGTCTTTGGCAAAAACAGTTTTAACTGGGAGGTTGGGTACAGAAGCCAGTGGTGAAGAGAAAAGGATTAAGGTATGGAAGTACATGATAGTGAGTTGATTGATTTAGTCTGCATGAAGCTGGAGGAGTGCAGGTTAGAAGTGGATAAAAGAGAATTGAAAATGTTTATATTCTAAGGAAGAAAGGAGAGAATGAGGGATTGAACTGAGAGATAAGGGCCATCTTGAACTTTTGGAGAATTTATTTTAAGCATTGGTTTGCTTTTCTTGGGTAAAAGTAGTGTTGAATATAGTTTTTTTTTTTAACTTTTTTTATTAATTAAAAAAATTAAAAAAACATTGATATCATTCCATTCTACATATACAATCAGTAATTCTTAATATTATCACAGTTGCATATTCATCATTTCTTAGAACATTTGCATCGATTTAGAAAAAGAAATAAAAAGACAACAGAAAAAGAAATAAAATGATAATAGAGAAAAAAAGATTATACATACCATACCCCTTACCCCTCGCTTTCATTTACCACTAGCATTTCAAGCTGAATTTATTTTAACA
>PVIY010063459.1:0-10487 GCA_004026745.1 Myrmecophaga tridactyla | reverse complement strand
CTACCGTGAACCCTACACAACCCACAGCTACCTCAAATCCATTGAGTATGGTAGCTCTTACCATATGGGGACAGCCCCTTCAAGGCCAAAGTCACAGCCCCTGTTGGTTAGCAACCACAGCCTCCATTAGATCTAGTTGGTGTTTGTGGAGTCCCTGACCAAAGCTCCCAGTGCCTCCTAGGATGGACCCTAGCACCCACGGCTTTTGGATGCCAGTATCATGATGGCCAAGGGCCTGGGGCTGAGCAGGGCCTATTCTGGACAGAAGAGCAGCTTCAGAGTTGACTGCAGCAAAGCAGGAAACCATATACTGCTGGTGGGGGTGCATGCCCATGGATGCCAGGTGGGGAGATCTTGCAGCTGACCCCACAGCTGTTCAAGAACAAGGGAGGGTACAAGGTGGTCATCAAATGGAGCAACAGAAACCAATGCCTGGGACAGCTGGCACCTCCCAAGAAGAGAAATGCTTGTGTTTCTTTTATGACTCATTTACCCATTCACTGGATAACGGGTGTGTCAGTATCATGGTGTTGACAATCATGTAGTTACATGACAAAAGCTATATAGTCATAGAGTCATTATCAAAGATCTAGGCTATGGATTACAGTTCAATAATTTTGGTTATTTCCTTCTGGCTATTCTGATTCACTAGAAACTAAAAAGAAATATCTATATGAGTCAGTAGTCACAATCATTCCACAATCAAGGATATCTGGGCAATGACCATTTTATCTTCTTTGTGCTGGGAAGGGATATTGACCTTATAGGGTAGAGGAATGAAAGGTTGATATTCTTGGAGACACTGGTATCTCTGGATTTCAGGGCTTATCTGGCATAAGAACAATATGGAGCCCTTAAGTTTCTGAAAACATAAATTTATTAAGTAAATTTTTTTGTAACAGAAAATATTTTATGAGAACTTATAAAATACTTGTAAAAGTCTCACATAAATTTCCTACTTGAACTTTTACAAAATGTTCAAACAGTCAATCTACACACAAACGTAGATTTTAGCACAAAATCTAGTTGCATGCCGATTTCATTTTCAATGCAGTTAACATAAATCATTTCTAACACAAAACTGGCATGTTTTTAAAAAGGATTTAGAAAATTAAATAATTGTATTTTAAAAATTGAATAGCAAATTTGAGTCTATACTAGTAGTTGTTTGACAAAATATGATTGACTATTAAAAACATTTTCACTATAATGCTGATGTGGTAATATAAAAAGTAACCATATAATTTGATAGAGGAAAATTGAGGCAGCCAATCATATTACGTGTAAGAAGGAAGATAGATAATCATTTCATAATAAGAACAATACACAAGTACTGAATATGCTTCTCTCAAAACAAGACTTAGAGGGTGGGCGACAGTGGCTCAGTGGAAGAATTCTTGTCTGCTGCGCCAGAGACCCGGGTTCCATTCCCGGAGCCTGCCCATGCGAAAAAAAAAAAAACAACAGCAAGACTTAGAGAATTACCCTTAATACAGATAGCTAAACTACATAACCAAGATAGAAATTCAGGTGAAGTGTGCCTTAGGTCAAAGGTGTTTTCATAACTTTCCCTCTACCCCACCCTTACCATACACCACAAAGCATCCATACTGATTTATGTCTGCTTTACTCTCATGTTATTGATTATGAATTATGTTAAAAAAAATTCTCCAACTATAGAGAATCACTAAGGAAAAGTTCAAAACAAAGTCAAACCACTACTTCTCAAAGTCCAGAAAGCTTTCCTCTGGACATTTTTCATTTCTAGGGGGTGTTGCCACTAAACCTAAATAAAAACCTATGAACACATTTAATTAGACTAAACATGATAAATCAGTAAACTTGAAAACAATGCAAAATTTAAATCAATTTACAAATAAAATGTTAAAATTAAAACATGACTTTCAACAGTTACTCTGATATTCTTATGAATATTGAATCTCACTTTTGATCCAAATTTTAAAAAACACTGTAAAATGAAGCATTATTCTCTAATTGTGCATTTTAACCTCCTCATTACAGCAACTCAAACATTTGAAAAAAAACAGGATTGAAACTATTATATTTGTCTTCTCTCTCAATTTAAATATGCAATGTTTAGGTTTTTCTTCATTAAAAAGTTGTCTTGAAACTTTAAATGCTAGCCAATAAACTGTTGATAATTCGGACTTTTTCCTCTTTTAGAATATTTTTAAATTTATAAGCTGTCAGTGTATTAACTTTGTGTCTTGAAGTAATAGCTTAAAAGGTTGCCTATAATCCAGCAAGAGATTTTACAACATGAAGCAAAACTATAAATATGGCAATTGTTTCAAGCCAATTACAGTAAAACCTCAGATTTCATGAACGTCATGCGGTACTTTAGGTGATATACTGCTCGTGGTAGAAATGTTATTACAGATACAGATATTTTTCAAAATTTACAAAATAAAATAAACTGTTTATATTTCTGTTTTAGTTCTTGCCCAAAATATACTATTTATGGATATGATGCCCCTCGCAAATGGAATTGTTGAAGATTTTGCTGATAATAAAGTTGTTTGTAATCAACAGTAATGATATCCCAAGTGTCATTTCAACTTTAGTACTGGTATGCTTTAATAATGTCCTATAATTATATGCCTTTAATTATGTGATATTCATAACATGAGACTGTTGGATAACAGGATTCATCATCATCACATCTGGGATTAGTTTCTGACCAAATGTGAATAAAGGGGCACTTCTGGCTCTTCAACCACAGGCTGAAGAGTGATCCTCATTCTTTCAGATAAATAATCTACTTAATTTCCATGCTAATAACAATGTAAAATTATACCACGGTTAGCAATAGTGTGGGGGACGCACTCATTTAAAAGTAAATTCTTGTGATGTTTAGTTTTCCTTATGTGTCTCCTCTAGGCAGCTACCCCCACCTCTCCATTATAAGTTTTGTCCAAAAGATAAGTGGTTTATGGTGGAAGCAAATATATAGAGCTAGAGAAATTTGCTAGTAGTACCTGATGATGTCCACTATGATTCTGTCAAATTAGTCATTTATGGGGGTGGGGTGGGGGGTTGGGATCAATAAATGAAAGAAACTGGTCATTAGGGTAATGACAATACTTCAGAAAACATTAAACGCATGACAAACATTTTCTCACAAGGCAGTCTTTGAATTAGAATAAGCAGTCTGAAGAAATTGTTGCTGAAAACATAGTTATGCATTATGCTCATCCAGCTGAAGGTTAATGCATTAAAAAAAAAGTTTAAAAATCTTTTGTTTCCAGTTCAGTTGCACTTGATTCAAGTGTCACCCATAGAGGTTTGTGTGTTATAAATTAAACATGCTGCTGCCTCAGCAGCCAAGGTGCCAGGAAAAATGTTCATGTTCACAGAATAAATAGAACAGTCTCTTTCGAGTAAGACAGTTATCTCAGGCCAATCGGGAGGTCATCCACTCCAGGCCTTGGCATAACCCCTCTCCTGTTAGGGTGCAGAGGACTGAATGTACTGGGGTGGTCCTTGATTGAGCTAAGGATGAGGTATGTAGAGATCTCAGCTGCCATCATACAGACTTTCATATCCAGTCTTCAGTAAATCCCCGTGAGCCAACATTCTGTGTAATTATTTCCTAATAGCTAGTCGCTCCCGGTGAATGCTGTCAACAGCAACAATGACGAATTCCGTGTTTGAGCAATAGCTGTTCCATGAGGATGGCAGGGACTCCTGGCCACCGATGTCCCATGTCAGGAAATGAGTGTTCTTCACCACAATTTCTTCAACATTGACTTCCTATGGTTGGAGAAGTATGAACCCCTTCTTTCAGTAAAAACTGATAAAGAACAGTGGTTTTTCCTGCATTATCCAGTTCCACTATGATTACTTTGTGTTCTCAGGTACAGAAGAGGCTCCACAGCTTCACAGAGAGGAGCCCCATCGTGAGCCGGCATGGGCAGCGGAAACGCTGGCAGCATGTGCTGCGGGCCGGAAACCTGGCCGAAGCTGCCGCTAAGTAAAATTTTATAGAGTCTTAGAGCCTTCAGTATTATTTAGAGTTTTCAAGAATACTGTTGATTGGGGCTTGGCATACTGTGGCAATTTGCAACATCCAGCTGAAGCTTGCATAAAAGTAACCTCCAGAATGAATTCTCAACCATATTTGAAATCTCTTAGCCACTGAAACTTTGTTTCATTTCTCTTCTTCCTTTTGGTCAAGAAAGCTTTCTCAATTCCATGATACCAGGGCCAGGCTCATCCTTGGGAGTCATGCTCCATGTTGTCAGGGAGACTTATACCCCTGGCAGTCATGTTACTCATAGGAGAGAGTGTAGTGAGTTTATTTGCAGAGTTTTGGCTAAGAGAGAGAAACCTCATCTGAGAAACAAAAGAGGTTCTTTGGGGTGACTTTTAGATATGATTGTAAGTAGGCTTATCTTCACTGTTGCAGAAATCAATTTCATAAGTGTTTCCAGTCATTTAAATTTGAGAAAGTAAAAATTAGCCGAGTCTGAGAAAGTAAAAATGCACTTGACCACTCATCAAGTTGGGAAGAGAGAGAGATAAAGTCAGCTGTAAAGTGAGCTGCTATGAATAATGCTGCTATGAACATTGATGTGCAAATATTTGAGTCCCCACTTTCAATTCTTTTGTTTATGTACCTAGAAGTGAAATTGTGAGGTATATGGTAATTCAGTGTTTAATTTTTTGAAGAATTGTTAAAGTGTTTTCCACAGTGGCTTCACCATTTTCCATTTCTGCAGCTAGGTTTTCTATTTCTCTGCATGCTCCCCTGCACTTGTTATTTTTGTTTTTAAAAAATCCTAGTCATTCTAATGGGTGTGAGAAATTACTGAATGTATCTTCAGTTTGAATCTGAAGATATTTCTCACTGTAGTTTCGACATACATTTCCCTAATTGTTAGTGATGTTGACCATCTTTTCATGTAATTATGAACCATTTTTACAACTTCTTTGGAGAAGTGTCTATTCAAGTCCTTCGTCCATTTTGTTAAAAAAATTTTAATATGCCCATTTTTAAAATTGAGTTGTTTGTCTTTTTGTTGTTGAGTTGTAGTTCTTATATATTCTGGGTACTAAACCGTTATCAGATATATGGTTTCCAAATATTTTCTCCATTCTGTAGGTTGCCTTTTCACTTTTTCTGTAATGTCCTTTTGTTCTAGTTTGCTACCTGCCAGAATGCAATGTACCAGAACTGGAATGGCTTTCAAAAGGGGGAATTTAATAAGTTGCTAGTTTACAGTTGTAAGGCTGAGATAATGTCCCCATTAAAGCAAGTCTATAGAAATGTCCAATCAAAGGCATCCAGGAAAAGATACCTTGGTTCAAGAAGGTTGCTGAAGTTCAGGATTTCTCTCTCAAGTGAGAAGGCACATGGTGAACACAGTCAGGGTTTCTCTCTCATCCAGAAAGGCATGTGGTGAACACAGCATCATCTGCTAGCTTTCTCTCCTGGCTTCCCTTCACGAAGCTCCATGGGAGACGTTTTCCTTCTTCATTTCCAAAGGTCGCTGGCTCCTGGACGCTCAGCGTCTCATGGTTATGTCGTTCTGCTCTCTCTGAATCTCCTGCTTTCTCCAAAATGTTTCCTCTTTTATAGGATTCCAGTAAACTAATCAAGACCCACCCGAATGGGTGGAGACATGCCTCCACTTAATCCAATTTAACAGCCACTCTTGAGTAAATCACATCTCCAGGGAGATGATCAAATTACAGTTTCAAACATACAATACTGAATATGGATTAGAAGAAACAGCTGCCTTTACAAAATGGGATTAAGATTAAAACATGGCTTTTCTAGGTACATACATCATTTCAAACCAGCACACCTTTGATTCACAAAAGTTTTAAATTTTGATGTAGTCTAATTTATCTATTTTTGTTGTTGTTGCCTGTGCTTTTGGTGAGAAGTCTATGAATCCATTGCCTGATACAAGATCTTGAAGATATTTCCCTGCATTTTCTTCTGAGTTTTGTAGTTTTAGTTCTCATGTTTAAGTTATTGGCCTATTTTGAGTAAATTTTTGTATATGGGTGAGATAGGGATCCATGTTCATTCTTTTGCATGTGGATATCCAGTTTACCCAGCACCATTTTATGCAGAGACTATTCTTTCCTCATTGAGTAGACTTTGCACCTGTTTTGATTTGCTAAAGCTGCCAGTATGCAATATACCAGAAATTTGTTGGATTTTACAGTGGGGATTTATTACTTTACAAATTTACAGTTCTGAGGTGATGAAAATGTCTAAATTAAGGCATCAAGAGGAAAATACCTTCTCTGAGGAAAGGCTGCTGGCATCTGGGATTCCTCTGTCATATGGGAAGACATGTAACTGGTGTCTGCTGGACCTTCACTCCTAGGAGTCATTATTTTCAGCTCCTGGTCTCAGTGACTTTCTCTCTGAGCATCTATGGGTTCTCTGCTAGCATCTCTGGGGCATTTCTCAATTTTCTCAGTGTTTTTGCCTTTTATCCTCTCATAAAGGGCTCCAGTAAAGGATTATGACCCATCTTGAATTGGGTGAATCAAATCTCAATTGAAACAACCTAACCAAATGGTCTCACCCACAATAGGTCTGCACCCCCATGAATGGATTAAAAGAAGATGACTTTTCCTGGGGGTACATAACAGCTCTTAACTACCACAGCACCCTTGTCAAAAATCAAGTGGCTATACCAGACACAAAAGGATAGATACTGTATGATTCCACTTTAATGACCATGGTAAAGGTAAAATCAGAGGCTTATGATACAGAAAATAGGGGACCTAGAGATACACAGAAGCTAGAGATGGGTGACCAGTTAGCTAAGGAGGTTGAACTTAAATGTAAGGGAATAGATAGAAGTGAAGGTGATTCACTAGTGGGTCTATGAGTAATATTACCATATTGAAGGTGAACATGATTGAAAGGGTTTGTATAGACCCATGTGTCCCACTGATTATCATTACAAATATATTAAGTTCTTGCATGAACTACTTCAAAGGTATGAATCTTGTACAAAGAGTATAAATTCAGGGTATGGGGGAAAACTGCTGTTGCATGCTATGGGCTTTGTTTAACAGGAAAACATCAACAGTACCACAGCAACACCAGGGGTATATAGTGGGAGGAGGGACAAGACTTAAGGGGAGGTTTGGATTTTCTATTTGGTAAGGGTGTGTTTATTGGTTATCTTTTTCTAGGGAACAAAGAAATTATCTAAAACTGAGAGTATTGATGGACTGTTGACTTTGGACGTTATACATAATACCCAATGAATTGAGGTGGCTGACTGAGAAGTAGATTGGCAAACAATTGTGTATACATATGATCGAATATTGTGCTGCTACAAAAAGGAACAAAGTGATGAGGCATGCAACATTTTGAATGAACCTGTGGGACATTTGGTGAGGCTAAATAAGCCAGAAACAAAAGAGCATATATTGTATGGTCTCATTTAGAAAATACTTATAAGAAAACAGGGGCCAAATGGTGAGCTCTTATAGCAGTCACATTTAGTCTGGAATGGTAATTGTTATTTCTGGATTTTGAGAGGCTGTTATATATATATATAAACCTGGTATTTAGAAATAAGAACAAAGCCAATTAGGTCAGGATTAAGGTATTTCAGAATACAGGGGTAAGAAAGACATTGTTATATTTTAGAACCTCATCTACTTTTTGAGACCAAAGGAAGAAAGGTTTGTTTTGTCCAAGACCCAAATTTTCTGTAGCACATAATCTAATTCAACTTGTCTGGAGAGATCATTTAAACAATCCAAACACAGGGAGCCCAGAATAAGAATGAGGGCCTTTAATCCTGTACAGCTTAATGTAATGCCTGGATACATCCCAGAGTACATTAAGCAGATAATAAAAAAAGTATTGGCAAAGTCCCTTAAGGGATGGAAGAAAAAATATGGGACTATTAAATTTTACCACCAGGGATTTTACCACACCCCTGATACTGTATCACACATTAGGGACACCTCTCAACGTGGAACATGACTCCCAGGGGTGTGGACCTTCCTGGCAACATGGGACAGAAATCCTAGAATGAGCTGCAATTTAGCATCAAGGAAATGAGAAAACCTTCTCGACCAAAAGGGGGAAGAGAAATGAGACAAAATAAAGTGTCAATGGCTGAGAGGTTTCAAACAGAGTCGAGAGGTTATCCTGGAGGTTATTCTTACGCATTAAATAGATATCACCTTTTTAGTTTAGTTTCTGGAGGGAACTGCCTGAAAATGTAGAGCTCTGTTCCAGTAGCCATGTTTCTTGAAGATGATTGTATAATGAAATAGCTTTCACAATGTGACTGTGTGATTGTGAAAACCTTATGTCTGATGCTCCTTTTATCTATGGTATGGACAGATGAGAAAAACATATGGATTAAAAATCAATAATGGGATCAAATGTTAAGATAAATTTAGTAGATTGAAGTGCTAGTGGTCAATGAAAGGGAGGGGTAAGGGATACAGTATGTATGAATTTTTTTCTGTCTTCTTTTTCTGAATTGATGCCAATGTTCTAAGAAATGATCATGATGATGAATATGCAACTATGTGATGATATTGTGAGTTGTTGATTATATCTCAAGAATGGAATGATCATATGGTAAGAATGTTTGTGTTTGTATGTGGTTATGTTTAATAAATAAATAAATTAATTAATTAAAAACAAAAACCAAAACATTAGGGACACCCAAATCAATAGACCAAGCCCTTGATCTTGAGGCTTGTTCTTGTGATGCTTATGTATGTTGCAGAGAAGTTAGCCTACTTATAGGTATGCCTAAGAGCTACTTCCCAAGTACCTCTTTTGTGCTCAGATGTGGCCTCTCTCGCCTAAGCCCATCTCTGCAAGTGAAACCATTCCCCTCCCCCATACATAGGACATGACATCCAGGGGTGAAAGTCTCCCTAGTGGCATGGGCAATGACTCCCAGGGATGAGCCTGGTTCTGGCATTGTGGGATCAACAATGCCATACTGACCAAAAGGGGAAAAAAGAAGTGTAACAAATAAGGTATCAGTAGCTGAGAGAGTTCAAATGGAGTCAAGAGGCTACGCTGGAGGTCATTCTTATGTAATCTTCAGTTAGACATTGCTACCTCTCCTGGCTTGCCAACCCCAAACAAAACCATTCCTGCCTATCCTAAAGAACACCCAGCACAACATATAAGATTCTACAACAGTTCCATGCACTAGGGTAACTTTCCAGAAATCTACAACCTCCAGATGGGTCCCTGGACCAGATAAGTCCTGAAATGCAGAGAGGCCAGCCTCTCCAGAACACCCACTAGTTCCATCCCCCGATCTCATATTATTGCTAGCCCCTCCCAACACAGAAAGGTGAGAATGAGCATAGCTGAAATGCCCCTAAAGAGTGGGAGAAAGATCAAAGGTGATGGTGGAGTTATACAGAGAAGATAGGGTTTAGCAAATTAGTATGATTGCTGAATTATTATATTGATATTTCTTTTAGTCTCCAGTCTCTTAGAGCAGATAGAAGTAAAAACCTAAAATTGTGGAACTGTAACCCATACCAAACTCTGAAATCTGTTCTACAACTGATTGTTGTGTTGTGCTTTGAAATTTATTGCTTTTTTGTATATATGGTATTTTTCACAAAAAAAGAATAAAAAGTCGATTGTGATGACAAATGCACAACTATATGATGATATTGTGAATCATTGATTATATGCCTTGGATGATTATAGGGTATGTGAATATATAATATATATCAATAAAAAATAAATATGTATTTTAAAAAAGTATCTGCTGGCTAAAAGAGCCAAAACCCATAAAACACCAAAAAGACAAAATATCTGGAATGTCTTACAGAAAACCAAGTAATTTATTCTGAAGTTCACAAAATTTACAAAGTAAATTGTAAAAAAAGTGAAAAAAAATCAATTGGCTATGGATGTGTAGGGTTTATTTCTGAATTCTCAATGCCATTGTATTGGTATATATGTCTATCATTGCACCAGCATCACAGTGTCAGTGTTTTGATTACTATAGCTTTGTGTTAAGTTTTTTTATTTGCTTGTTTGTTTGTTTTTTTGCTTGGGAAGCACCAGGAATTGAACCTGAGTCTCTGGCATGGCAGGTAAGTGTGTTAAGTTTTGAAATCAGTAAGTATGAGTCCTCTAACTTTGCTCTTTCCTTTCAAGATATTTTGGCTATTTCAGGCCCCTTGTTCTTCCATATGAATTCAATGATTATCTTATCTACTTCTGCAAAGAAAGCTTCTGGAAACTTTATTGGGATTGCATTGAGTTTGTAAATTGCTTTGATAGTATTAACAGCTTAGCAATATTAAGCCTTCCAATACATGACCATGGGATGTATTTCCATTTATTTAGGTCCTCTTTAATTTCTTTCAGGAATGTTTTGTAGTTTTGCATGTTTTACATCCTTGGTTAAATTTATCAGTCTCATTAATGGCTTATTAATATTATTGATCTTTTTAAAGAAATAACTTTTGGTTTTGATTAT
>PVIY010063458.1:0-10490 GCA_004026745.1 Myrmecophaga tridactyla | reverse complement strand
TATTTTGTTGGTTCTTCAGAGGAAAGGCAGCTAACTTTCCACTGAGGTTCTTTCTTACATGGAAGGCACAGGATGGTCTCTGCTGGTCTTCTCTCCAGGCCCCTGGGTTCCAACAACTTTCCCCGGGGTGACTTCTTTCTGCATCTCCAAAGGCCTGGGCTGAGCTGCAAGTGCTGAGATGAGGAATGCCAAGCTGCTTAGGCTGTGCTACGTTGGGTTCTCTCATTTAAGCACCAGCCAATTAAGTCAAAGGTCACTCATTGCAGCAGACACGCCTCCTAGCCGACTGCAGATGTAATTAACAACAGATGAGGTTCACGTATCATTGGCTTATGCCCGCAGCAACAAGACTAGGTATGCTCACCTGGCCAAGCTGACAACTGAATCTAACTAACACAATGTCCTATTGGATGCTGTGCCAGCTTGAATCTGTTGTGTACCTCAGAAAAGACAAATTCTTTAATCCTCATTCAATATTGCTGGGAAGGAGCTTTTTTGATGGTTTCCATGGAGATGAGTCTCCACCCATTCGAGGTGGGGTTGCTTACTGGAGCCCTTTAAAAGGGAAGCATTTTGGAAAAAGCTCAGAGCCAGCAGTGCCGACAGAGCCTACACAACCAGAGACCTTTGGGAATGAAGAAGGAAAACACCCCTGGGAAAGCCTCATGCAATGAGGAGAGAAAGCTAGTAGACATTGCATGCACCTTTCCAGCTGGCAGAGGTGTTCTGGACCCATCAACCCTTCTTGAATAGAGCTGTCTTTCCCTGGATGCTTTAGTTTGGACATTTTCATGGCCTTAGAACTGTAAACTTGCAACTTAATAATGTCCCCTTTTTAAAAGTCATTCCATTTCTGGTATATTGTATTCAAGCAGCTTTTACAAACTAAAACAGATGTGATGTTTGTTATGTAGGAATTTGTCTGTCATTTTGATTTGCATTTCCCTAAAGACTAATTATGTTGAGCATCTTTTCATGTCATTATTTGTCATTTGTATTTGTTCTTTGTTGAAATGTATGCGCAAATCTTTTGCCCATATTTTAATTGGATTGTTCTGACTTCTCATTATTGAATTTTAAGAGGCTGTTATATATTCTGGTATAAGTCTTTTACCAGACATATGTTTTCTGAATATTTTCCTCCAGTCTATGGCTTGTCTTTTCATTTTCCTTTTGAAGTGAAAAAGTTTTAAATATTTAAAAAGTTCAGTCTTTCAAGGTTTCCTTATCTGGATTGTACTTTTGCTGTAGCCTCAAAAACTCTTTGTTTAATCCATCCACAAAGATTCCCTCCTATATTTTCTTTCAGAAATTTTATAATTTTAGCTTTTACATTTAGGTCTACGATTTATTTTGAGGTTTTCTTTTTCTTTTTTGGTGTGTGATACGAAGAGTCTAAATTCATCTTTTTGCACACGGATAACCAAGTGTGCCAGCACCATTTGCTGAAAACACTATCCTTTCCCCATTGAGTTGCCTTGGCTCCCTTGTCAGAAATCAGTTGACCATGAATATAAGGGCCTATTTCTGGGGTCTTAATTCTATTCCGTTGAGCTATAGGTCTGACCTTAGGCATATGAATGGTTACTATGTTTTGAAATTGCGTAAGATAAGTCTTCCAGCTCTGTTCTTCTTTTTAAAAATTGTTTTTGGTATTCTGAGTTCTCTGCATTTTTATATAAACTTTAGGATCAGCTTGTTCATGTTTGAAAAAAAATTTTTGACAGGCATTGTGCTCAATCTTCATATCAGTTTGGGAAGAATTGCCATCTTCATAATAGTGAGGCTTCCAATCAATGAAAATGAAATATCTCTCCATTTATTTAAATCTCCTTTAATTTCTCTCAGCAATATTTTGTAGTTTTCAATGTACAAGTCTTACGCTTATTTGGTGAAATTTATGTCTTGCTATCTTACTCTTTTTATACTATTATGAACAAATGTTTGAAAACTTCCTTTCAGACTGTTTCCCACCAGTATATAAAAACACAGTAGGTATTGGTAAATTGATCTTGTATTCTGAAAACTTACTGAACTTTATTAGTTCCAGTAGTTTTCTGAGTATTCTTTAGGACTTTCTATATACAGGATCATGTTGCTTGTGAAAAAAAGACTATTTTAAATTTTCCTTTCCAATCTGATGCCTTTAATTTCCTTCTCTTTTCTTACTGCAGTGACTGAATTCCTCCATGGGTAAACTGACTCACCTAAGATGACAGAAAAAAAGTTGCAAAGAAAATGACAGCATTTCTAAAAGTTCATTAAAATCAAGTCCCCAGCCAACAAGCACAGGCCTGCACACAGAGCTTCCTCTCAGCTTCCCGAGCCAGGGGCCCAAAGGGCGGGGGACGCCTTCACGGGCTCCTCTAACATGAGAGACTGTGGCCAAAGTAAATAAACAGCCAAAAAGGGACTCTGCCATCACAAAGACTGTGTACAAACAGGAGAAAACATTTTAAAACAGCCATCTAGAATTGTTATCCTCAGAGAAATAAGAGATGATAGAACACCCATGAAGAAGAAGAGAATGGCAAAAAAAAAGACACTTAGAGAACAAAGATAATTCGTTGAGAATTAAATGTATACTAGCAGAAATTAAAAATTAAACAAAAAAGCTAGATAAAATTGAGACATTTCCTGGAAAATAGAACTAAAAGTCAAGTTTGGAGAGAAAGATCTAGAGAGAAAAAAATTAAAAAATTAGAGTCTTTATCCAAATGTCCAACATCTAACTATCAGGAGTGACAGGAGGATGCGAGGGAAGAGATAATTAAAGACACAGAACTGAGTTCCACAGCTGAGGGCCTGAGTTTCGGGTGGAAAGGGCCCCCGACTGTCTGCTTTGTTGGGTGAACAGACATTCACAAAGGTGCGAGGATTGCTCAGTGTTAGCGTGCTCGCCTGCCATGTCGGAGACCCGGGTTCGATTCTCGGAGCCTGCACATGCTAAAAAAAAAAGCACATCGCAATAAAATTTCAGAACCCTCAGCTAGAAAAGAAGACCCCACAACTTCTGGGGTCAGGGGAGAGTAGAGAGACGGGGCCACGTTAGCGCTCACAAACCTGAATATTCTCAGGCGTCTCACAGCAACACTGGAAGCCAGCAATGCCTTCAAATTCCTGATGGAAACTTTTCCAAACTAAACTTCCTTACCCAGTCAAAACATCAGTGTGAAGTCAGAAGAAAACATATCGGACAAACAGGAGCTCAGAAAAATTAATCTCACATCCAGCCTTTACTCAGGAAGCTACTGGAGAACATGCTCCACTAAAATGAGAAATATAAATAAAAGGGGGAAGATTCAGCGAGGGGGCTCTAACACAAGAGCGAGGGGCAGGGATCCCCGGAGGACAACCAGGGGAAATTGGGGTGTCCAGCCGTGCAGCAGATTTAGGGAGAAGCCAGTCCAGGAGGGGTGGCTGCTCCACGAAGCCTGTCCCCCAAAGGGTAAGCTGGCAGGATGCGTCATGGTTTTGACCGTACTGAGAGAGATTTTTACCCTTCTCTCGGAAAGTTCGGGGTGAGTTAGTGACCCGCATTTAGACGGTGAAGCAAATGAAAACATTAATTCCAGGGAAAGCAGAAAAGTGTACAAGGAAGGCCGTGAGCTCAGGAAAGCCCTGCGATTGTTTTGTGAGTTACATTCACCTGGCAGCAATTAAAAAAGATGCATATTCAGGTCCCAAGGGGAGGTTCCTTGAGACATTTTCTTTCGGACTCCTAGATCTGCCCCCCCTTCGCCCTGGCCCACGCCCGGGTCGGGCGAGCTCTGGCTTCCTGGCTCTGGTTGGGTTTGGTCAAGGGGGGGGAGGGGAAATGGGAGTGGTGGGGGGTGAAGGCCCCTGGGGCCCTCGGCTGAGCTCCTCCCCCCACCCCCACAGCGCCGCCCCTCCCTTCCTGTTAGGCCCGGACCGCCCCCGACCTGGCCCCCAGGGTGGTCCTCGCAGTCCCTCCCCAGGCCGTAGGCTGCCCTTCATGGCTCCTTAGTGACCCTCCTGACCCCTGCTGAGGTCGGGCCCACATAATCGTAAGGAGTTGGGGGGCCTTGGAGAGCCTGTGTGGTGGACACAAGCCCTCCCTAAAACCGAGGAGTCGAGAAATAGATGTTCAAGCATATTAAAAGAAATTGTATGAGATCCAGAAGAATCAGCTAGAGGAGTTGTAATGCCATCATTGCCTCTGGGGACTCCAATCAGGGGCGGAGTGGGGGTGTCAGGGAACTGCCCTTTTTTGTTCTAAACCTTCGGTTATGAGAACAAGGTCACGTTCCTCTAATACCAACGGGACATCCATGAAGGCCCGAGAGGGGGTCCTGTGAAACTAGGGGCCCTTCTCCTACCCTCCCAGAACGCCCCCCAGGCCCACTTCATCCCTCTCCTGCACACTCCCCCAGCAGGAAGCCAGCCAGTTCTTGGGAGTAGGGTCTTTGACCAGATCTCCGGGTAGCTAGGGCGACGCTAACGCCAGGCTCAAGAATGGGGGGAGAGTTGGAGGGGGGCGGTTGGAACAGGGAATACTTGGGCGCAGGGAGGCCCCCAGATTGGGACTGTTTGGGGGCACCCAGGGAGTGCACATGGCGCGGTCGGGTCACAACGCTCGGCTCTCCCCTTTGGGGCGGTGGGCTCAGCGGCAGGGCTGTGGGCTGCGCTCTGTGACCCAGGCGCCCAGGGAAGGACGGAGAGCGTGGCTGCCCCGGGCGCTCATGTGGGCTGCAGAGATGGCTGCATCCCAGGACGGGTGCTTCGTGCCCAGGCGTTCTGTGGGGGGCCTTGGCAAAGCCCAGGTCGGGGGGCACGGGTGTGAAGCCAGGCTCCACGCCCCACAGTTCCCAGGGAAAGAAGAGTGGGCCCCATTGCTCATGATCCCTGAAAGAGCTGTTCCGCTTTCTAACACTGGCCTCTGAGAACCTGACTTCGCTAGCGCCTGCCGTGGGTCCGCTGGGCCTCAGGAACTGTAGGAGGAACCACACGAAGCAGCCAATATTTGACCAGTTTCGACCTACAAAGATGCCAATTTCCTCTGTCCAACCTAAGGAGAGGGGTTTCCCACACAGCAGGCAGGGGCGGGACACTTCGGGGCGGCCTGGGGGCTCCCCTGGATCCTCTGAGCGTCTCAGGCCCTGCGGAACCCTTCGTCTGTAAGCCTGTGACTCAGGCCTGGTTTTAAATTTAACCGGGGGGTCTAAGAGGCATGAAACCTTTCCTAAACGCTATCAGGGGGAATGCTGACTGCAGGCTTCCTGTAACCCGAAGTAGCAAGGGAAGGGCGGCCACGGTGTTGGCAGAGCGGGCAGAAGGGAGGGCTCCGCCCGCCCCCCGGACTCCGCTCCTTGATCTGAAAGCCCCCCTTCTGTTTCTAGCAGTCTCGCCTCTCTGGAGCCCCCAACCCCCGGTAGGGACGTTGCGCTGGGGAGACACGCCCAGGCGGAGGACCCGGGGCGCCCGCCCCGCCCGCGCCGCCAGCCCGCCCCGCGCCACGTACCAGCCTGCGGATCTCCCGCTCGCACTCCTTCTTGATCCTGGAGATCTCCTCCTGGTGCAGGTGGTACACGCTCCGGATCTCGGCCGCCTTGACCTTGTCGGCCTGCGTCACCAGCGTCAGAGCCTCCTCCACCTGCCTCTTGGCCCCCTTGAGCTCGGAGATCTCCTGCTGCATCCTGGTCTTCTCCGCCTCGAACCCCTTCTTGGCCTCCTCCTTGGCCTCGGAGAGCAGCACCGTCTTCACCCTGTCGGGCGCCCCGTCGCGCACGGCGCTGAGCAGGGCCTGCAGCCGCTGGTTCTCGTTGTCCTTGATCTTGATCACGCGCAGCAGCTCGGCCTCGTGCTGCCGCAGCAGCGCCTCGCGCACGGCCTGCAGCTCCTTCATCTTCTCCTCGTGCAGCTTGGTCTTCAGCTCCGTGACCAGCACCGCGCTCTTGTGCTGCTCGTGCTCCCGGACCTGCCTGAGCTCCTGGTTCTTCTCCCGCTCCGCCCGGCTCACCTGCAACAGAGGGCAGAGGTCGGGGCTGCCGCGGCGGCGCCTCGGAAGCCGGGGACAGACGCCCATCGTGCCACCGCGCCACCTCGCCACCCTCAAAACCTGGGGACAATTCGGGAAGGGGGCTCTTTCTGTTTTCCTCGGAGCTATCTTCCGTTCTGGAATTTCCCCTCAAAATGTCTATTAGAAACAGGGCCCTGGACTTGGCTCCTACCTAAGGTTTCTTCATGTTGACAAAAAAAAATCAGCATGGACTTTAGTTACTAGGAGTGTGTCAATATCAGTTCATCAGTCGTAATAAAGACACCACACGAATGCAAGTTGTCAATAATTAGGGAAACGTGTGTGTGTTGGGGGGAAGATGTGGAAATCGCTGTACTTTCCATGAATTTTTTTTTTTGTAAACCTAAAACTGCTCTAAAAAGAAAGTTTACTGTTTGAAAACCCTGGAACCCAGCCTTACTGGCGAGACCCAGGACCCGGCGGTGAGACCCCCCAGGACCCAGAGGACTCACCGAGACACGGTGATTGCCCATCCACAGAGGCCCAAAAGTCTGTCCTGCTGCTCACCCAGGAACAGGTCGCAGGGACATGAGCCTGTCCCCCCCAGTGATGGGCCCACGTGAAGGCCACTCCCTGGTCACTCCCAGGGATGGGGACCGGTGGCCGGGGGCTGCCCTCCCGGCTGGGGGCCTCCCCCAGCTCCTGCCCCTCAGACCTTGTTCCCTCGCCCACATAATGGGGGTTTGCGCCTGCGTGTTACGGCGCTCTGGGTAAAATGAGGAAGCAAGTCTAAGCAGCTTGGCTTTCTCTGCAGATGATGTCAAAGACGTAGGCTCTCAGAAATCCTGAGGTTTTTTTTTTTTTGACTGAATGTTTTCTTTTCATCTAGACACTTAAAATCACGTCAGTGCTGTGTGTTAAATTATCAAATCACCCACAATGTGGCACATAGTAGGTGCCAAAAAATACTGATGGAATGAAAGAGTGGCTGGAACCCAGACTTTCCCTAGAAAATTTCCTGGAAAAAGCTGATGGCGAGGCAGGTGCTGTGGCTGGGGGGGAGCAGAGACCTGCCGGGGGTGCACCCGGGCCTCCTCCTTCCCAACAGGTCACAGCCACGGGCAGCCTCACGAAACATCTGGGACGGGACCCCCCGAGGACACAACGATGATGTGTGCAGAGCGGGTCCTTTTGGAGGAGGCGAGGAGACAGAGGGGAAAAGGGGACAGGCCGAGCTGGTCACAGCTGGACGGGGCTCCAGGTGGGCTGCGGAGCGTGTTTGACCCGCTGTGACCTTCTCAGGGCCGTGCTCGGGGCTTGGGCAGCAACAAAGTCTCGGCCAGAACCAACATCAGACTCTCATAAAAAACCTGCTTAAAACAGACAAACCCACCCAGGCCCCCTTTCCCCCTCGCCTGGCCACCCCAGGGCACTCCAGGGCACCCGTTCCATCCATGCCGCCGCCCAGGTTACCCGGGAGTTGGAAAGGAAGGAAGGGGATTCTGCAGAGGTTCCCGGGGGACACAGCTATGTGGGTGCTTGCCAGCCTCCCCACCCTGACAAGTCCGAGCAAAGCACGACGGGACTCAAAATTGCCTTCCCGGGGGCTCCCTGGAAGGGCTGGGTGCCCCCCACCGAGCTGCCACCCAAGTCTTCTGCCTTCCCTGCCCCCACGTCCCTGCTGTGCTCCGTCCACTAAGGAAGTCCCTCAGTTCCCTTCCCCTTGAAGACATCTGGGCTGCAACGCAAACCACCACGTCATGTCCGTGCCGTGAAGATGGACAGACGGATGGACCAGCAGGGTGCAGATCTTGGCCGGGGCATGCACAGGTGCCGCTCCCCAGCCTGCTCCGCAGACCCTCGGGCTCACACCCACAGCAGCCCCTCGCCGTGGGCCTGGGACCAGCTGACACCCCGTGCGTCCTGGGGCCCTGGGTGGGGACTGGGCAGCCACGTGGAGAGAGGTGGGTGAGGGTGGATGGGGGTGGGCGCTGTGGAGGCCACAGGGACCTTGAGGGAAGCAGCGCCGTGCAGCGGGGCAGGGCGGACGTAGGGGCTGGGCGGGGGCTGCGCGGCTCCCCTGGGGTGCTGGGAGAGCCTGGGAGGCCAGGGCCTGGGAGCCAGACGACAGGGCCCCCCCAGAACATAAGGCAGCGTCTGAGCTCAGTTCACAGAGTAGAAAACCACAGAAAGGAGCCACATCAAGATAAACCCTGGAGGGGCCTGGAGAGGAGAAACACCTGAAAAAGGAGAAGGAAACGCAGTATCTCAGCCTGGGGAAGAAAGGCTCGTTCGTGTGCTTTCCAATGAACGAGGTGGATGTGAAGCTGCTATGGAGTCTAGATTCCCTTAGATACAATAAAAAGGGTGATGTAACAAGTTTGCATTAAAATGTCTGTATTGACAATTTGCTAAAAATTACATTCTTTAACTTAGGGTGGCAAGACGCTGCCTGTAAAATGGGAGCAGGGGCCGATGGATTTTCAGAAATCTTTGGGCCGTGGGGAGTGAGCCAACAGGCTTGACGACAGTAGGTCAGAGGCCCCGTGTGGCCCTGTTACCCAGGCAGGGGCGGCTTCCGGGCTGTTCTGAAGAGAGGGCGGGCCTGTGTGGATGGCACGATGACCATGCTGTCTCAGTCCCCGGTGGCCTGCCACGATGACCATGCTGTCTCAGTCCCCGGTGGCCTGCCTCTTAGCACAGCCTCCCCACCGCCTCATCCCACCAGGCCCGCCCATTCCCAGCAGGGACTCCCACCCAGTCAGAGTCTGAGGGACCAGCGGCCTAACATCTGGTTTCTTGAACTCCTGAAACATCGCGATCACTCTCAGGAGCCAGCAACTCTGCCCCCTGACCCTGGAGTGTCCAGCCTGCAACTTCCTTGGAGTGTTAGGGTCAGAAGTGGCAGGAAGCACCCAGAAAGGGACCACAAGAGGAGCTTGGATGGGGGCAAAGCAGAAGGAGGTAAGAACGAGGAGGAGTCACAGCTCGACTGTCCACCCCTCAAACAGAGGCCATGCCCGCAGGGTGCAGTCAGTGGAGAAGGATACAGAGACCAGGCAATGGGGAAGGACACAGGGACCAGAGGTGGAGAAGGATGGGGGACTGGAGGTGGAGAAGGACAGAGGGACTGGAGGTGGAGAAGGACAGAGGGACTGGAGGTGGAGAAGGATGGGGGACTGGAGGTGGAGAGGGACACAGTGACAGGGCAGTAAAGCACAAGGGGGCCAGATCTGGCCTCAGGCTGTCCAGGATGCTGTGTGGACGGCACAGTGACCCTGCTGTCTCAGTCCCCGGTGGCCTACCTCCTAGCACAGCCTCCCCACTGCCTCATCCCGCCAGGTCTGCACCAAGTGAGGTCCCCGCCACCTCCAGGGGCAAACGGTCCTCTGCTGACTGGGCCGGCAGAAGGCTCCCAGAAAGAGGAGCTGGTGAGGAAGCTGCCGCGGGATGGAGGGACACATCTCTGCTTCTCCAGGCCAGCCCACTTTTAGGCATGGGGCTCCAGCCAGGATGCGGCAGGCAGAGAGGTCCTGGGTGACGGAGGACCCCACGTGGCTGGGATGCCTGCCTAAGCCCAGGGGAGCAGACCTGCACGGCTGGCCCAGGCCTCAGAAGGGAGGGGCTCCCCGGGCTGGGAAAGCTGGCACAGAGGCGAGGGCGAGTCTCCCAGGTCACTGGGGCGATGGGGTGCTAGTGGCAGCACCGTTTTGGTTCTTCCTGAATCTTCTTATAAAAACAAACACAAGGCAACACCAAAAACCAAAACACTTTAGGGGAACGACTTCCTTAGCAAGTTTTTATGAAGCTGCGCTGTACTTCCCCAAACAAACAAGGCAGTCCGAGTCGGGGTGAGCCTCTGCTGACCTGCATGTACCCTGCCTGCCGCCCGAGTACCCTCCCCCTCTTCTCTCCCGCTGGAGCCACTGCAGGTGACCAGTCCATGGAGCAACCTCTGGGATCTGGGCTGCGGCCTCCCAGGAGTGGGAGGGAGGCCGAGGCTCCAGGACGGGCCACCCCACGACAGAGAAGCCCTGCCCCGATCACAGGCAAGGTGGGGGAGCTCCAGAAAGCTCTGCCTTCCTTCCCAAGCTGACCCCCGATACTGCTGCAGTGTCAGGCTCTCTTCGAGCCGTACCCCTTCTCCTGCCTGGCTGCTGCTGCGAGCGCATGAGAAGTAACCTCTTGTGTCCACTCTGCTTGGGCCAGACCAGGTCACACCCAAGAGTGACGAGGACATGAGGAAGCAGCAGGCCAGACAGTAGGGCCAACCCATCTGGTCAGTCCAGGAGCACATAGGGCCTCCTGTCTGGACAGTGACACCCTAGTGCAAATGCCAAGGGCTGGAATGGTCATCCCTCCTGAGGACAGTAGTTTCCAGACCAAAACTTTGGATTAAAAGTGGACATTGTGTGGTTATAGCCTCCACGAGCGTGCTGCGCGCCCCACCCGGTGGGTTCCATGGGGGGAGGGGGTCCGGTGCAGGAGACACCGCCCCTGCCTGGGTGGG
>PVIY010063457.1:0-10501 GCA_004026745.1 Myrmecophaga tridactyla | reverse complement strand
AAACCCTGAACGTCATCGGCCTTCTTGAACCAAGGTATCTTTCCCTGGATGCCTTTAATTGGACATTTCTTTAGACTTGTTTTAATTGGGACATTTTCTCGGCCTTAGAACTGTAAACTAGCAACTCATTAAATTCCCCTTGTTAAAAGCCATTCCGTTTCTGGTATATTGCATTTTGGCAGCTAGCAAACTAGAACACTTGAGTAGGGCATGAGATTTTGTAGGTTTGTCCAGAGTGATGCCTTGATAAATCCCAGTGATTTGAACAGTGAATAAAAAAGTATTTGCAAAGTCCCCTTGGGGGAAGGGTGAGAAAGAGGGAAAATTCAACTTGCCCATTTGGAGAAGTCCTGATATTCTTGCAAGCAGTGGGGACAACCAAAGCAATAATTGAGCCCCCAATCTTGGGGGTTGTTCATAGGAAACTTAACCCCACAAAGGATAGGCTAAGCCTACTTAAAATTAGCCCTAAGAGTCACCCCCAGAGAACCTATTTTGTTGCTCAGATGTGGCCTCTCTCTCAGCCAACATGACACGCAAACTTACTGCCCTCCCCCTCTGGACGTGGGACATGCTTCCAGGGGTGTGGACCTCCCTGCTAGCATGGGACAGAAATCCTAGAATGAGCTGGGACTCAGCACCAAGGGATTGAGAAAACTTTCTCAACTGAAAGGGGGAAGAGAGAAATGAGACAAAATAAAGTGTCGGTGGCTGAGAGATTTCAAGTAGAGTCGTGAGGTTATCCTGGAGGTTACTCTTACGCATTATACAGATATCACCATTTTAGTCAAAGTGTAACAGAGAGGCTGGAGGGAACTGCCTGAAACTGTAGAGCTGTGCTCCAGGAGCCGTGTTTCTTGAAGATGATTGTATAATGATACAGCTTTCAAATTGTGACTGTGTGATTGTGAAAACCTTGTGTCTGATGCTCCTTTTATCTACAGTATGGACAGATGAGTAAAAAATATGGATAAAAAGTAAATAAATGATAGGGGGAACAAATGTTAAAATAATTTGGGTAGAGGGAAAGATATTAGTGGTCAATGAGAGGGAGGGGTAAGGGGTATGGTATGTATGAGTTTTTCCTTTTTTCTTGTTATTTCTTCTGGAGTGATGTAAGGGTTCTGAGAAATGCTCATGGTGATGGACACACAACTATGTGATGATATTGTGAGCCACTTGTTGATTGCACAACAAATATGGAATGTTCATATGTTAAGAATGTTTGTGTTGTATACTGATTAGTTTTTTTAAATAAAAATTATAAATAAAACCCAAACCAAACAAAACCCTGGTTATGCCTTCCCGGGGAGCTGCTCAAGGCTGAAAAAAGTGGCCTTGAGGCTACGAGAGGCCCCAGTGTGTGCTCTGCATGCACAGCAGGGGGTGCCGGGGAAAGGGCAGGTCCGGCAGGGGCCAAACCTGCCCAGCAGGCTCAGGACGCCCCCTCCCAGCTGTGAGGGGACCGGCAGCAGGAGGCCAAGCCCAGCAAGCACCGGTGCCCCCGGCTGGCGAGGAGTGGAGGGGAATGCCTGCCAGGGTGGGCCGCGGCCGAGCCCCTCCCCATGGTCTGACGGCCATGTGCTTCCGAAGCAAAGCCCCCCGGGTTGGGTGGGGGGCTGGGGGGGCACCGGCCTGGCTCACGGTGGCAGTGGATGCGGCCAGCTGACCTTGGTGTGGCCGATCTGGTAGTTCTCCTTGTGCATGCACATCTTCTCCAGCAGGGCGGCGATGACCTCACGGCAGGGCTTGGCGTGTTTGGGCAGCAACACCTGGAACTGCTCCGTGAAGTCCTACGGGGTGGGGCCAGGGGACAGACATCACGTGGGTATTCCGCCGACGGCCTGAGGGTCCGAGTTGGGGACGTCGATGGTGCTAAGAACCCTAAGAGCTCGGACTTTTCTGGAACAGTCAAAAGCCCCGAGGAAACAGCCACAGCCGGGCGACGCCGGGTCAGTTTCAGGCTGCGCGTGCCCACGCAGGGTGGCCCAAGGGAGCTGAAAACGCATGCCCTCTGGGCCGGTGACAAGCCCAGGGCCTCGAGGTAGCAGGCCACATGGAGGGGCTGCGACCAGACCCAAGGGCCAGCTTGTGGCAGAGTGGGGTCCCTAGGCCAGGGGCACCCGGCCTTGCCTGGAGATGGTTGGGGTTGTCCAGGCTGTGGGAGGGGCCCCCGGCTCAATGCCCTGCGGCGCCCGGGCAAGGCCGAGCGCACCGGCTGCCGGGCCTACCTGGAAGGTGAACTTGGCGCTGTAGCCCGACCGACAGATCCGCACCGTCTCCAGCATGCCTGTGTAGCGCAGCTGCTGCAGCACCAGCTCGTCATCGAAGCACAGCTCCTTCTGCAGGCACAGGGGGCAGGGGTCGAGGGGGCACGCCAGTCAGACGAGGGCGCAGCGGGGAGCAGGGGTCAGACGGTGGGGCTGTGCCCGCCAGCAAGGGTATGGAGGTGCGTGGCAGAGGCCAGGGCTCTGGGTGCCCGCCCCAGGCGTGTGCCCCAGCGGCTGACTCCCTTTCCAGACCCTCCAGAGAACGTGGCACCTGCCGTGCTCCCGGCTGCCAGGTGCACACTGCGGGGGGAGTGTGGCCCCCCAGAGGTGAGCTGCGGCCCCAGGAATGGGACCGTATTTGGAAATGGGATCTATGAAGACACAGGTAACTTAAGCTGAGGCCAAACTTTAAAGAGAGGAACCTGGACACCGACGCACAAGGGGAAGGTCCTGGGAAAGCCGCGGACGCTGAGCACTCAAGCTGGCCACGAGGGAGCTACCTCTGTGGGTCCCAGGGAGCCCGGCCCTGCGACGTCCCGACTCCCGACTGTGGCCTCCTGAGCTGGGTGGTCCCCACTTGCTGCTGTTTAAAGCTGCCCACTTGGGGGGCTCTGTTTGGGCAGCCCAGGGGAGCAGAGGTGCCAGCAGGTTCAGGGGCACTGGCTTCTGGGGGGCACGGGGAGAGGGGAGGCGCAGCCTTCACCTGGGTGGGCAGTGCCTAGGGGGCCCCCACAGCCCCCATGGGGGCACCCCCCGAGGCTGATGGAAGGATCCTTTAGACCCCAGTAGGGGGTGGGAAAAGGTGGAAGTGAGGTTCTGCACGAGTTATTGGGGGTACTCCAAGAGCAGCAGATTCAGAAAGAACATGAGCCCACACGGTGGGCCGGGCAGCTCATGGCTCAGAGTGGGCGTCCCCTGACACAAAGAGGTGTACCCCAAAGCTGAGTGGCCCTGGCCAGGTCCCGGACAGCACGTGGGGTCCAGTGCTGAGCTCCCTATAGGGGGTCCAGTGCTGAGCTCCCTATAGGGGGTCCAGTGCTGAGCTCCCTATAGGAGCTCCAGGGGTATTTCCAGAAACTTCCAGACGGGTGGCAGGGGGGGTGGGGGGCTCTGTGTGACTCGAGACTTGGCCTGTGCACAGCTCCTGCCCTGCCTTCCGGTATGTCCTCCATATGGCCACTTGTGGGCACACCCACCTGCCCCTCCTCCCTCTTGCTCTTGGGCCCATGCGCGTTTCGGGGGGCCTTCCTGGGCCACCCAGGCTGCCTGCCACTGACACTCTGGCTGCTGCCTCTCTGACCCCCAGCCCAACAAGCTGAGCTGCCTGCGGTTAGCTGCAGGGGGTCTCTCCCAGCCCTGGGCCCCTCGGCACCATCCTGTGTCAGGATTACCACCCCAGCCTTCACGAGTGGGCTCTGCAGAGGCCACCAGAGGCAGGACAGCCCCAGAGCCCGGCCTGGGCCCCACGTCCCTGACACGCATGTGCCACCCACCTTCTCGGCGTTGGAGCGGATGCAGCGGATGAAGAAGGGCTCGGCCTTGCCCAGGGCCTCCAAGAGCTTGTTGAGAGACGTCTGGGGAGAGAGAGAGAATGTTCCGGGTTGTGCTGGGGCTGTGCTGGGGATGCGGGGCCCAGGAGACTGCAGTCAGATGCTTGAGCCCCTGGGAGCAGGGGGGTTCCCTGTGGCTGACCGCTGCCCTCCTCCCTGCCTTTGTCTCAGGTGGAGAGGGCATGGGGGTGGTGGTGGAGGGACCTAATAACTAAGACTCAGGCTCGGATGGGGCTGTGGACGCAGGAATCCTGCTGTCCACCTGCTCTTCCCCAAAAGGATTGGCGGGAGTTCCCATAAAAGATGGGCGTCAGAGGCAAGTATTGAAATGAAAGAACAAAAGAACGGAAGGTGAGGGCTAGCTGCCGTTGTGTCTTCCCCAAAAGTTGTTGCAAGCTTCCTGGCAGCCAGGGGGAAAAGGGAAACACGGCCGAATGACCCAGGTGCCCCCCATGATTCTCTCAACCCACTGGGCCTGAATTGGGACGAAAATGTCTTCCTGGGAGTTGTCATGACTTGGGGCTGCTGCTGGCATGTGGTGGGTGGGTCCTGGAAGGTGGCTCGACACCCTCCTGTGCCCAGGTGGCCCCCGCTACCAAGAAGGAGCTGGCCCTGAGCATCGGCCGTGCAGATGGCAGGGAGGCGCTGTCCTCAGGTGGTCGGAAAAACAGAGTAAAACCCCAGCTCCGGGGGCTCATCTCCTCGCCCCCTCCCCAGCTTGCTCAGACAAACGTAGACAGTGGAGGAGCACAGGCACGGCGAGGGCCCACCTGGAACTGGGCGCTGATGCTCGGCGGCTTCTTCTTCTTGTGCAGGTGCAGCAGCGTCTTGGTGGTGCGGTCGTGCAGCGTCATGCCGATGATGAGCTTCAGGGACCGCGAGTCCAGCAGGTTCTGCAAGAGATGCGCGGGCTCGGCCTGTCCTTTCGTGGACGCCCGGGGAAGCGGTGGGGGCAGGGCTGGGGACAGCCCCCGGGCAGCACCCCTCCCTCACCTGGCCCTATGGGGACACCAGGCGCGGCGCCAGGGGCAGGGCTGGTGCCCCCTCCACGCCAGGCTGCTAGTGGGGGTGCTGGGAGGTGCTGCCCCCCCCCCCCCCCCACTGAGGTGGCTTGTAACCAGCTCCAGGCCCCCCGTGGGCTCAGGTGGAGGCTGGTCTCCAGCTCAGCCGTGCCCCTGGAGACCTTTCTCCTGAGACCCCCCCACTTGTGCAGATATCCCCGGCCTCTCCAGCTCTGCTCTTGGGGAACCCACAGACAGCTCCAAATCATGTCAATTGAGCGAGGGTTTTTTTTGGTGGGATGGGGGGCGGAGGCAGTAATGGCGTGAAGGAGAAACCAGAGACGCTGGAAAAGCTAAAGCAGCGCTGGCCCCACCCCCATCTTCGGGAAAACTACTGGAGCTGGGCCAGGGCGAGACGCGTGTCTGAGCGCGGCGCGCATCGTTTACCTTCGGGATGGTCTGCTTTTGTTTGATACCTTTACTTTTCCTGTCAAGATATTAAAAATCGCAGTCATGAGCAAAACGCACTCGGTGTCTGCGCCTGGGTTAGTCCAGCAAGCCGTGCTGCGCGGGTTAGATGGAGCGGGAGCGGACAGAGAGAGGAGCGCAAGTGCAACAGCCCTGGGCGGGGTGGCAGCCGCCGGAGACCCCGGCAGGCCCCACACGCTCCGAGCACGCAGCTGTCCCTGAGGTGAGGGGTGTGCTTGGGCTGGAGGCCAACGCACTGGGGGGCAGAGGAGGGCCAGCAGGAGGCATATAGGGTGGACACGCTGAGCGGAGCCAAGGCGGCGCCTACGTGACTCGGGACAGGAGGCCAGAGCGTTGAGAGACCCTGAGCGGCTCCATCACGTGCCAGGGGTCCTGGGTCCACGTGCGCCATGGTGGCTAAAGCCAAGCAGGGTCCCGGGAAGCCCCGCTCGCCCAGGCCACAGGCAGGGCAGGGATGTGTCCTGGAAGGAACCACGGTGGGGCCTGGGCTGGGTAAGACTCACTGGTGAAAAGGAAAAACAAAAGCGGATACTTTGGCCAAGGGAGCAGGGGGGACACTCTTTGCCTCCTGCTGGCCTCCCCTGAGTTTTCTCACACATCTTCCTGAACCGTGCAGGCTAAAGAAAAACAAAAGAGCAGCTCGGCTCGATTTTAAAACAGGCTGAGTAAACGGTGGCGAAGACTTGCAGGAGGCTGGTGCCGAGCGCACGGCTGGGGCTGAGGTCCTGCTTCTATTGGGTTTTGTCTATATCCCCACAGGACAGAGTGAGGCAGGACAGGAAGGGGTTTGCAAGCCGGCTCCCTTGTGGGGGCGAAAATCGTCACGTCTGTGTTCCAGACAATGCCTGAGCGTCTGTGGCTGCTTGGAGGTCATGGGAGTCGGGGCCCAGACCTGGTGCATGCAGATTTGGGGTCTGTATTTACTGTTTCACTGCAAAAAATTCAGGCCCCTGCATACGCGGAGGCTTGCGAAACCCCATGCCCCGCTTGGGACGGGCTTATCCGCCAACAGTGGCAAAGGCAGCAGCAAAGCAAGCCTTTTTGCACGCTGAGGGGAGGCGTTTGACATGGGGGAGGCCAGATGCTTCCAGGGGGCAGGGAAGCTGGCAAGGACTTGGGTTGAAGTGCAAACACCGGGACAAGTTATTAAGAAGGCAATTTAGCGAGGGCTGACGTGAAAACGAAACCACAGCACAGCATGGCGTTTTGAGCAGCTGGTTAAGAATTAGGAGGAGCCTGCGGCGCGGCCAGCAAGGGCCTGGGTCCAGGGATGGCGGTTGTTGCACTTGCAGGGAAGGGGAGGATGTCCCCCAGCTCTGGGATGGGACTCACAGGATGAAGGCCCGGGGTTTCTGGAGCCGGCCGAGCGACTGGAGGAGCCTACGGGGGTCCTCGCCCTGCCAGGGCAATCCTTTGATGGTCCTGATGATTTGGTCATGCAAGTCTCTGAGGGGTCCGGAGGGAGGGTCAGGGGTGAGGGGTGCAGTGACAGAGAGGAGAGTGAGTTAGAGCAGCAGCCCGCCATGTTGGAGTCCCTGATACCATCAGGACCGTCCCCAGGCCACTGGAGCTGAAACACGCAGGGCAGTGTGGAGAACCCTCCTGGCAGCCAAGGCCACTGGAGCCAAAAATACGTGGGTCAGTGTGGGAAACCCACCTGGGAGCGGGCTTGCCGTGGCCTTTCCCTCCTGTACAAAAAAGGACGTTCCGCTGGGAGTGGCCAGCCCTCCCCAGACCCCCTTGGGGGGCTTTGGGCAGAATGGATTTTGCAGTGTGGCATCACAGACAATTGAAAAAAGCCTCACACTTAAAATTTTGTCTTCCGGGACACGTAAAAAGCAGCAAGAGGCTACTAAATAAAAAGACACGAGAGGGTCTACAGGAAGAAAAGAGCTGTTTTCCCTTTTCTATTGGAAAACCAAAGCCAACCTCCTTGTTAATTTTAAGAAAAGCCTTGGGAAGGACGAATCTGAAGATCCAAGCCATGAATCTGATGTAGCCTTTCTCAACGGGCAGTGATTCCGCCCCCAGGGGACACTGGCAACGTTTAGAGACATTCTTGGATGTCTCCAATCCTGCAGTGGCCCCAATGGCAGATGCCGGGGTGGGGAATTCTATGCAAAGGGCTCTTTGCCCAAACGAGTTCAATCTTACTCGTTCATTTTGTTCAATGGTTGTTTGCTTGGGCCTGAACACTCTTTCCAGGAACAAACTTCTGGCACCACTGCATGAAGGTGGCTCAGAGATGAAAACCAAATGTTCAAAAATGAGGATTTAACGGAGGAAGGCAAAGCAATGGATAGTTTGATAGAAACTTCTGGAAATGCAGCAACGTGCTGCAATTCCAGGATGAAGCCGGTATTTGTGGGTTTTTGTTAAGCCCGCATTCTGGTGCTGCTAGAAGCATGTTTCGGCTCTGGGCAGGTGGCCTGGGGTGGTCCTGGTCTGCAGCCCCAGCTGATGTGCATGCACCAAGGCCTGTGCAGGGGCAGGCCGCACTTACCTCAGCTCCCTCGCTCTCCAGGGAGGCACGGAGCAAGCACAACGCAGTGTCACGCTTTGCGTCCACGCGTGCATTATCTCAGCCCACCCCGAGCGGCCCGGTGCAGCAGGCAGCCCGAAAGAGGTGGAAGGCTTTGGCTCGCCCCTGCCCAAATCTGGTTGCCGTCCAACCTCTCCTTGGCCCGGTTACTGCAACGAGTGCCCGGGGTGGGGATGGCCGCTCTCGGCGTGCCTCCCTGGCCTGGGGGTCGGAGACCCTTGCTTCTACTTACTTCTTGCTTTCACAGAAAGCAATGATGTCCTCAAAAGTGTTAATATCGAACTCCTCAGAGCCATCAAATGAGAAATCTAGCATTGAGCAGCTGAAAGGGAGAAGCGTGTAAACTCAATGTGCTCCCAGAGGGGCCCTGACGGCCCGCTGGAGACCGCTGCCAGTCTCTGGTGGTGGGGGGGGACAAGGGGAACCTACCCACGAGCAACAGAGGAACGTGTTTTCCTTTCTTCTGCCTCCTTCAAAGTGCAAAAGTCCATTTAAAAGCAGGAAAACGAACCAGGGCGTGTTGTGCTTTCAGAAAACTGCCCAGCAGACACTGGGTGCTAGCTGGCTGTGCCTCAGCACACATGCTTTTAGGACCCGCTTGAAGAAAGTTTTATTACAAAGGGCTCAAAAGGAAAAAACGACCTTTGCGCTGGAAAAATTTAGCAACTGGCTCCTCAGGAGTTTGAGTGTCTTGAGGGGGACAGCAGGAAGGAGGCTGCCCCGGGGCCTTTGCACGTGCCACACATGCTGCCTGCCCTCCTCAGTGGACTCCTTCTCAATGAGGTTGCCTGGCTGTTGGCTGCCCTTGCCCTGGCTTTGTTAGAACCTAGGACATCTGTTTGGCATGGCTACTGCTCGGCTGACCTGTCCCACCCTGTGCGCCTGCTTGTTTTTATATCCTGGCACCAGCACCCACGAGGGAACATGGAGGCTGTTGGTCATTGCTAGGTGACTGCAAGACACCTCGCCTCCTCTTACATTCTGAGTGCAAAGAAGGAACTCGGCAAACGCATCGTCGGGATGCCTGTGACCCCATAAAAGAAAGAGGGGGTCTCACCTGCGGTCCCTTGGCCCCATCCATCCCCCTAGCAGCCACTGTTACCCATGAAACAGATCCTCTGTAAACAGAGCTGACCCCCCCACTTCTCTAAAGCAGGGGGTGCACAGAGGCTCGTCACTCAGCATGGTGCAAAGGGCCGCCAAGTGTGATTGGGCTCGGGGTGCTTTTTGCTCGTTCTGGGCAGCGCCCCTCTTGGTTTAGAAGATTGGGAGGGGGGCAGACATCTGAGGATGATTTAAACGGCGCAACTGGCTAGTGGCTTTGATTTAGATGAATTGGGGTATTGCTCACCGGTAAAGCTTTTCAGACGGGGTGCTGGGTCCTCTCTGCACCTCTCCTGGGAGACTCCGGGGCCCAGGGCCACCGACACCTGCTGTGGACAGACAGATGAGGGAAGGTGGGTCGCTGTGCTGGTTCGGAAATATTATGCACCCCAAAAATGTTTTAATCCTGGTTCAATCTTGAGGGGGCAGCTGCTTCTTATTCAACACTGTAGGTTGGAGTCTTTGGATTAGATTACTTCCACGGAAGTGTGACTTGCCCAATTGTGAGTGTGGCCTCAGATTAGATGGAGATGTGAGTCCACCCACTCCAGGTGCGTCTCGATTGTTCAGCGGGATTCTTTACAAGAGGAAACATTTTGGAGAGTGTCACGAATGACAGAAACGACAGAGCCAACTGAAACTTCACAGCAGAGCTGACCCAGATGCGGTACAGAGAACAGAGACACAGGTGTCTGGGGATGCATGGAGCCCAGCAGACGTTGCCATGAGATGTTAAGCAAGCCAGAACCTAGCGAGAGCAAGGGAAGCCAAGAGACGAAAGCCAGCCCTGGAGAAGCAAAGTGAGGGACCCCCAACGAACAGAGGCTGAAAGTAACAGAGCCTAGGAGCAAGGGAGAAGAAGATCCCAGCCACGTGACTGCCCAGCTGACAGCGGGTGCCTGACCCATCAGCCTCCCTTGAGTAAAGGTAACCTCTTGTGGGTGCCTTAATTTGGACACTTTCACTCCCTTAGAACTGTAGACTCGCAACTTATTAAACTGCCGTTTAAAAAGCCATTCCAGCTCTGGTATACTGCGTCCTGGCAGCTCGCACACTAACACCGTCACTCAGAGCTGGACAGCTGCCGCCTTTTCCGAACAGGCTGGACTCCTTCCTTTAACGGAGCTCAAAAGACAAAAACCAGTTTGTGACTTGAATTAGAGCAGAGCGGAGAACTGTGAACACTGATCCCTCTGCCCTTAAAAATGTGCCATTTATCTTCTCCTTCCCGTGAAGACTTGCCACCCATTTCTGTCTTGGCTTCCACAGCCACCCACGGAGCTGCAGGGTCCAGCGAGTGTGGGGCCGGGCGGTGGGGGAGGCGGGGCCAGGCAGCAGGGAAGGCGGTTGGGGCCTCACCTGTGGACCCTCCCCGTGCCCACCGCCCGGCCCTGCCCTGCGAACCTGTGGTCCCCCTCACCTGCAGCCCTGCCCTCACCTGGGCCCCCTTACCTGTGGCTCTACACCCCCGTTCAGTCCCATCCCCTCCCTGCAGCATCCTCTCCACTGTGGCCCTGCTCTCTCCTGCAACCCCTGCCCGTCCCC
>PVIY010063456.1:0-10481 GCA_004026745.1 Myrmecophaga tridactyla | reverse complement strand
TTCTCTCCTCCCAGACTGTTTTCCATTAAGCAAATAACAATCTCCACAGATTACTACTGCCCACACTCTGATACCAGCTGTTTTCAACAAATTCCGCAGGTCTTGTTTTAACCCTTGCTCCTACACCATCAATTTTTCTAAGTTTAAATTTATTTTCATCAACTGATTTTGGAAATCAGTTAATTTTATATACCATAACAAAAAAGAACAACTCTACCTCATTCCAATTTATTTTCTCCCCATTCCTCAACCCCTTACAACATTTTAGACTTTCATCTTGATTTACTTTCATATCTCTAAATAATATGCTTTTGTAACTGCTGACTACAGTGGTTTTACTTGTAATTGTAAATATCATTTGCCCTTATTTCCATTTCTTTATTTGTTATCTTACATTAACTAAGCAATTTACAACTCTGCTATAACCAAAGGTTTGCCCATTTGTTTAGATAGTTGTTATTTGATATTAACAGAGCAATTTTTAACACAGATTCCCTCTCATATAGTCATTTTATGCTTACTCCATCTGGCTTTTGTCAAATTTCAAGGACTTCAAGGGCCCACTCCTGCACACCCCTTATTAAATATAACCAAAACATAATGAATCAATATATGCTAACTTAAATAACATAGCTATTTCCACCTCCCTTTTTTTGAATCCCGTTAAAACTTTAAGCTCCTTCAACTTGAAATATAGTTTCCTAAGGCTGCCAGAATGTGATATACAAGGTATGGACTGTGTTTTATATAGCGGATTTATTTAGTTACAGATTTACAGTTCCTCATGGAAAAGATAGCTTCCTTTCATCTGCCTTTCTCTGTCATATGGGAGGGCAGATAGCAAGATCTGTTGCCCCTCTCTCCTGGCTTCTGGGTTCATTGATTTTTCCTGGCACCTTTCTGTATTCCCAAATGTCTGGGTCTGAGCTGTGGACCTCTCTTCTGATCTTTCTCTTTTAAGCCTCTAGCTAATTAAATTGAACATCACTCATTGCAGAGGGCACTACCCTCAGCTGGCATAATCAGCCATGGATGAATTTCACACATGGATGATTTAAGTCCACAACAATAGAACAACTGGGCACCATCACCTGCCCAAGTTGACAGTTGAACCTAACTTCTACAGAGTCCATCCCTTGTCATCTTGGCAATTATACCCATCACCTTAACCATACTTAATCTCGAAACAGCAAAAAATAACAGACTTTTTTTTCCCTAACAATGCTTACCTGTCCTGAGTACAATACACTAAATCATTCCATATACAAAATACATTCATTTCATCACAATACCACAAAAGCCTTAAATCATTTCAGTAACAATATGAATATAATACCAACTCAAAGAAAGCACAAAAATATCATCAAAGTAAGTTACAGGCATGGTCTGTGAAATTCTTTTCTGGCTTATGACCTCTGAAGTTAGAACAAGTTATCTGTTTCCAATAAATAAAAAAGGAATAGTTATGGGATAAATGATCCAATCACCTTAGGGAGAAATTGGAAAGAAAAGAGAGGTCACTGGACCAAAACAATTCCAAAAACCTTCAGGACAATCCATTAGACCTCAAATACTTGGAGTCATTTGTCCTTGGTGCTTTAGAAAACAGACATCCCATCCTTTCCAAGTGTCTATAGAGTAGCCCTCTTCTCTCCAAAGACAGGGACAAGGGCTGCAACATTGGGTAACATTAGGGAGACCACCTTTTTCTTGGCCTCACTCTCCTCAAGCATCTGGGTGACACCCGGCTTCTCTGCCAACTTGTGGGCAAATGCCCAACCCTTTCAGAACAATGGGGTGGCAGCCAGGCTTCCTTCAATCTCCGAGGCCTGTGGCACAAGAACTGTTCCTGAACATCAAGGTGGAAGGCCAGCCTTCTGCCTTTGGGGCAAACTCACCCCCCTCCATATGCACAGGTGGATCCACTCTCCTGGCCTGAGGTTTCTTGACTTCAGGCTTAAGTTTCCATGGTTATGCCTTGGAAGTTATTCTTCCCACTATCTATGATTTTCTGTCCTTTCCAATCCAGACTAGCAGTGGTTCCATTTATACATGTCTCCCCCCAAATTTGTTGACTTTGCATTTAGCATACAGGGCTCAAAGCCATCAGATAATGCGCCTTTCAAAAAATTCTTTCTGGATAACTCCATCTCCAATCTTGACTTGTCTTATAATGGCTGACTGGTTCCATGTGTTGTTAGATCCTCACATGGGGCACTATTCTTGGGGTCTCACTTCTGGAAGCCCAGAATATTCCAGACCATCAATTTCTGGTTTCTTTTTACACAAAAGTTCAGTTCTTGATTTATCACTCAATTGTCACATTTTTCTATAAGTTGAAAGGAGAAACCCAGCCACATACTCCATACTCAGTTTAGAAATCTCCTCAGTTAAGTATCCCAGATAGTCAAATTCAAATTCTCCCTTCCATCCAACACCAGAATTCAATTTTTCCAAACTTTCTGCCACTTCAAAACAAGGATGACCCTCATTCCAATCTGCAACAGTACTATCTTTAGTACTTTTCTATTAGCAGTCTCTTTAAAGCAATCTAGGCTTTCTCTATCAAGCTCCTCACAAGTCTTCCAGAATCATCCCTGTGCTGGCTTGAAAAAAATTATGTACCCTAGAAAAGCCATGTTTTAATCCTAATCAACTTTGTGGGAGCAACAGTTTCTTCTAATCCCTATTAAGTGCTGTATGTGTAAGTAGCTTATATCTGTGGAGATGTGACTCAATCAAGTGTGGGTATTAAACTTGATTAGGTGGAGACATATCTCCACCCATTCTAGGTAGGTCTTGATTGGTCTTACTGGAATCCCTTAAAAGAAGAGGCATTTTGGAAAAAACTAGAAAACAATAAGAGAGAAAGCTGTGAGATTCTGAGAGAGCAGAGGACACCACAGAATCACAAAGCAGAGAGTCCACCAGCCCGTGACCTTTAGAGATGAAAAAGGAAAACACCTTCCAGGGAGCTGGAACTAGCAGGTGATGCCGTGGTCACCATGTGCCTTTCCAGATGAGAGGGAAACCCTGACTGTGCTCGCCATGTGTCTTTCCACTTGACAGAGGAAACCTGAACTTCATTGGTCTTCTTGAATCAAGGTGTCTTTCCCTGGATGCCTTAGATTGGACATTTCTACAGATTTGCTTTAATTGGGACATTTCCATGGCCTTAGAACTGTAAACTTGTGACTTAGGAAATTCCTCTTTTAAAAAAGCCATTCCATTTCTGGTATATTGCATCCCAGCAGCTAGCAAACTAGCACACTCCCCTTATCTGTTTAAAAAGCCATTCCAACATATTTGGTATTTGTGAATATAACAAGCTCCTCTCATACCAAAATCTGTTTTAGTTTGCCAAGGCTTCAGGAATGCAATATGCCAGAGATTGACTGGCTTTTATAAAGGAGATTTATTTAGTTGCAAACTAACAGTTCCTCAAAGAAAAGGCAGCTTCCTTTCATCTGGGTTTCTCTGTCACATAGAAAGTCATTCTGTGACATCTGCTGACCCTCTTTCCTGGATTCTGGGTTCAAATGACTTTCCCAGGGGCATGTCCTTTCTGCATTCCCAAATGTCTGGGTCTGAGCTGATGAGGTCTCTCCTGACCTCTCTCTTTAAAGCCTCCAGCTGATCAAATTAAATGTAATTGCAGAAAGCACTCCCCTTAGCTGACTTCAGATGTAATCAGCCATAGATGAATTTCAAAAGCTGATGATTTAATTCTAAAGCACTAGAATGATTGGGCACCATCACCTACCTGGCCAAATCAACACCTGAACCTAAGTATTACACTTGGGGAGAAAGATTTATGCTTGGGGGCTCCTGTCTTCATGCCTGTTCACCTTGTACTGAAGCTCTTTATTTTCTCAAAATCCTGATGTCATGGCATTGATTTGTGTGTGTGTCAGGGAGAGAACCCTTGTTTTGTAACACTTATACTGCTATTTCATGGTTTTACAGTTATAGCGGTTCCAATAAATATTTTTGGTGTAAGAGAAAAATATACCTCTCTCATTATTCTCTAACTCTCCCCAAAGAATACCCTTTTGCTCCCCTCATTTTCTCAATAGAGTTGTAGCATAATTTTAATAGCTCAGTGGTTAATATTCCTATCTGTATAAATATGTACTATTCTTCATAATTGAGCCATATAATATAGTATTTTACCATTCTTCTTACCCAATTTTTACCCTGGTTTAATAAATGCCTTTTTTCCCCAATCACTTATTATTCACCAATTTCACCATAAATTATTTTCCAGAAGTAAAAATCTTTTCTCAAAACAGTAACTTCCTCAAACAATTTGAATTATTGTTTTCATTAAATGCCTATCATTTGCCACTTTGAAGTCACAAGACATATTAGGCCATCTTGAAATGCTTCTATTGTAACTGAGAAGTTAGGATTTAAGGGATAATTATGGTCACTGAATTATTATATTGATATTCCTTTTTACTCTCTGGTGTATTAGAGCAGACAGAGGGAAATATTTGAAATGTTTAAACTGTAATCTACCTGTCTTGATCTCTGGTAGTGATTGTAGAGCCTTTATCTTGTGATCTTGTGATTGTAAAAAAAAAACTTGTGACTGACCTTTGCTTGTACCCATTTATCCAGTTTTTCAATGTTAGAGTCTTGTGATCACTAAAGACAGCCCTTAATGTTTATTAATGAAGGGACTTGTGGCAGCCCAGAACTAACCCACCCCAAGTCCAAAGTTATCTCAATAACCATGACTGGATCTAACCAAAACAGATCTGCCTGATATGCACAGTAGCTTAGACTGTAACCCATAAGACATCTATACCTCATTATAATACTAAAAACCATGTCCATCATCATATTAAGGCCATAATTTTCTCACATACTGTGCCAGTTTGAAAGCATGTATATACCCTAGAAAAGCCATGTTTTAATCCTACTCTCAGTTTGTAAAGGTAGCCGTTTCTTCTAATCCCTATTCAGTAATGTATGTTGAAAACTTTAATTAGTTTATCTCCATGGAGATGTGCTCAATCTGTGTGGGTTTTAAAACTGATTAGGTGGAGATGTGTCTCCACCCATTTTAGGTGGGCCTTGATTAGTTTACTGGAGTCCTATAAAAGTGGAAACATTTTAGAGAAAGTAGGAGATTTGTAGAGAGCAGAGAAGAATGACAGAGCCACGAGAAAGCTACAACAGAGAACGCTGCAGGACCATGAAGCAGAGAGTCCACCAGCCAGTGACTTTAGGAGATGAAGAAGGAAAAATGCCTCCTGGGGAGCTGGAGAGGAAGTTAACAGATGTTGCCATGTTCACTATGTGCCATTCCAGCTGAGAGAGAAACCCTGACTGTGTTCACCATGTACCTTTCCACTTGAGAGAGAAACCCTGAATTTCATCAGCCTTATTGAACCAAGGTATCTTTTCCTGGATGCATTAGATTGGACATTTCTACAGATTGGTTTTAATTGGGACATTTTCTTGGCTTTAGAACTGTAAACTGGCAATTTATTAAATTACCCTTTTTAAAAGTTGTCTGTTTCTGGTATTTTGCATTCTGGCAGCTAGCAAACTAGAACACATAGATTCTGTGACTAAGTATGTAATCAGTCTGCACATAATAATTAGATGACCTCTAATTACATCATTAGAAAAATTGTGCTCATTCTCCTAAAGCCTGTCCATCTTTTAATTCTATAAAACTATCAGAATCACTGTAGTTCCAAGAGACAGATTTTGGGGTAATTAGACCATTTGATCTCCTGCTTCATGCCAAGCAACAAACTTTTTCCCTCTTTTTTACTCTGATGTCTCAGGAATTGACCATTTGAGCATAGAGGCAGAAGGCTACCACTGCCTTTGTCTGATAATACTGTTGATTAAAATTGATCAGATGTAAATAATCTTAACATTGATATTTTATTTCTCTAAGAAAGTCCCCTAAAATTACAGTGGGTTTGAAAGTATGGTTTGAAATTATAATCCTTGCTCATGTAAACAGTTTAATATACATGGACTGACCATCACAAAAATTTTAAACGTTTTCATTTAAAAGATTAATGATCCATTTCCTCTGCTAAGGTGTAAATTATACAGCAAATCAACTATTTATAGAACTTTTAAAACTGTACTAAAATATTCTGTTAATGAAATTTTACTTTTGCCAGCTTTTTTTGGAAAATTTGTATTCTTGAATTCAGAAGTCAAATGAATGAAATATTATTTTTCTAGTTCTTACACCACAGGCTAAGAAAAGACTAATTGTAAGAGAAAATTCTCTTTAAGAACTTAAGGAAGTAAATGTTTCTGGAGGTAAATATCTTTGGCAAAAATATGTTTTAAGTAATTTCTCATCTGATTTTACCTGATGAAAGTTTCATAGAGGTAAGTTTGTTGCCAAAAGTTAGTTCTTAAAGTAGGTTCAAAAATAAAATTTTTCCTTTCGATCATTTAAGCAAGTATTTCCAATAACTGGTCAATTATAATATTTATATCATTGGCAGAAAATAGTTCAAATATTCAAAATAATTCTAAGGAGGAATTTCTGGTATTGAAATTTCAATGTAGACTAAGAGAACTCATTCCCTAATATTAACTATACAATAAATTGGGAGAGTTAAATGCATATTTTGAGACCTAGTTAGAGAAATACACACTCTTTAGGCTTGCTAAAGCTGTGGGAATATAATATATCAGAAATTGTTTGGCTCTTACAGCAGGGATTTATTAACTTACAATTTACAGTTCTTAGGCCATGAAATTATCCAACTCAACATGTCAGTTGGACAATATCTGAACTCTGAATGTAGGCTGCTGGCATCCAGGACACCTCTGTCACATGAGAAGGCACATAGCCAGTGACTGCTGGTCATTCTCTCCTATTCAGTGGCTTTCTCTCTGTTTTCTGTGGATCCTCTCTTAGCTTCTCCAGGGGGTCTTTTTTCATATGCCTCTCTTAATTTCATCTCTTAGTTTCTCTGTGGCTTTTATCCTCTTATAAAGGTCTCCAGTAAGAGGATTAACACCCATTTTGAATGGGGTGGGTCACATCTCAATTGAAACAACCTAATCAAGAGATCCCAGTTACAATAAATCAACATTCAGAGGGATGGATTAATTTAAGAATATACTTTTTTGGGGTCCATAAAGTTTCAAACTCCCATACCTATTTACGAAGAATTTTCAAGGAATATTCTTTGATTTTCATTCCCTTAAGTTCAGACCTTTTAATGATGTCACCATTCTGAATATAAAATTTAAGTAGATGTTCTAGTCTCTCAGCTGCCCAAACAAATATCTTACCATGGGTTTAACTTAACACAGGAACTTATTGTCGCATGATTTCAGGAACTAGAAGGCTTCCTTTCTCCCAGGGTCAGTAACATCTGGTTCACTGGCAGTCATTGGGGTTCCTTGGCTTTTCCATCACACAATGATGCATTTGGTGGTGTCTTCTTTATCTTCCAGGTTCTATTGATTCCAGCTTCATGGCTTCACATCCTTGTCCAATTTCCTTTCTATATAAGAAATTGAGCCACATTGTATTAAGTTTCAGTCATTCAGTTTGGATGCTCCTTAACTAAAAACAACTTCAAAGATCCCTAGAAATGGGTTCACACCCATAATACCAGAATTTGGTACCTGAATGTGCTTCTTATGAGGGACATGCTTCAATCTTCATCAGTGGGAGAAACAAAATCCCACTGGATTGGTCAGTAAAATCTTCATTGAGTACATAGAATATGCTAGCTTTTTTGCCCCAGAAAAGAGAAGGTGTGGTGTAAGCAATAGTGGAAAGTAGAACCTCTCTCACCTCTTTTCACAGCCAATATACAACTTCTGAAATCTTCCTTTGAAATTATATCCATAATGTCTTTAATCTTATGCCTTGGATACTTGGTTAACTTTTTTTCTTCCAAACCATAAAAACTTAGAAAAAAGACTCCTTTCCACCCTATTCTAGGACTCTTCCATCATTTACTGTATAATGACTACATATTGTTCATAAATATTATTGATTTGGTTAATTGTTTATCTTGATTTTCTTAACTCTTCATCATTTAAGCTCACTTTTCCTAAGCCACTTTTCTTTGTGTTTCATTGGATATGTCACTTCCATTCTTTTTGTGTGTGTCTTTTGCTATATCTGTATTACCCTTATCATGTTCCTCCAAGTTAAAGAGAATAGTCTTATGCAGCCTGCCACCTTTCCCTAGGACCCAGAAGTAAATCCTGTCTCAGGACCAAGTTTGTCTCAACATAGCTATTGTAGTAGATATGAGAACTGCAAACACTTAACTTCTCCTACTGTCCCAAGCACATGACTCTGATGGGCATGTTTTATGACAGGTAGTTCACTCCCACTGACTTATCTGTCCCTGGTGGAGAGAGGCTATTTCCTCCATAACAACACACAAGCAGAGTAAAAGTCTTCACATTTTCCCAGTATAGTCCTCTGGCATTTCATGGATATAAGTCTTATTCTCCATCAACTTTCTTAAGATCACATTGATATGGGGATTATGCATATTTCTTGTTGTGTCCCTTGCCCATTTGTTTGCACAAGACTTGACATAAGGTAAGCACTAGATTGCTCAACACATTTTTAATGCTGGTACTGGAAGTAATGAGATATGAAAAAGGATTAAAAAATGATATCTGTTTTCAAACTTTATGCTCACAATATAATGAGGGAGAGAAATACCTACATCTATATCTATGAATTACAGTCAGACTCTTATAATGATGACAACAGTATCACATCAACATTGTATGTTGACTACAACTTCATGACCTGCTGAGGAAATTCTACGTGTCCTGATCTCTTAGTATCTAGCCAATGACACTTTGATACAACCAGGTTTCTTGGGTATCTCTGCTTCTACCACAGGGATGTTCCTGAATGAACATTGGACAATGTAGATTCAGAATTTTTTGTTTGTTTATTGTTTTGCTTTTTCAACCATGCAGTTCTCCTAGGAAGGGAATTGTAATAGTCACTGCAGTCTACAGGGAGTAGATCATGTAGTGCTTGTGACAGACTCCATGGAAATCCCGTTGCTCCAGCTTTGTGATGCCTTTGTTAGGATATCAGCGCCCTAAGGCCACTTCTGCAGTGAGTTATTTTGTTATAGCTGAAAGTCTCATTTTTATTAATTAGCTCCATTGTCCACAATGTGAGGCAGGTTTATGAACATCCAACAACCTTACTCATTAATTTATTCCCTACCAATATTTATTGATTGTTGACCAGGCACTATTTTATGTACCTGATGTTATACCAAAAAAAAAAACCAGAAACAGACAAATTCCCTGCCCTAAGAACTTACATTCTAGAGCAAAATTATTATTTCAAGTGAAGGCCATGTTTCAGTAGTGATCATTACCAAGTCTGTGTTGATGTATAACCATGGGCAAGCATTCCCCTATAAAGACAGTTCTACATTAATAGCAGGATCCTTTAACACCACTCTAAATAATGGATAGACCATCTAGTCAAAAGATCAATAAAGAAGTACAGACTCAAATGATGCAGTAAATAAAATAAACCTAACAGGCATATAGAACACTGCACCCAACAACAACAAAAATACACATTCTGCTCAAGTACACATGGATCATTCTCTGGTGAGATCATATGTTGGGTCACAAAACAAGCCTGAACAAATTAAAAAGTATTGAAATCATAGAATGTATTTTCTTTGTCAAAAGCAGAATGAAGTTAGAAATCAATAAGAGAGGGAGAAAGGGAAAATTCAAAAATACATAGAAATTAAATACACTCAAACAGCAAATAGCTTAAAGGGGAAATGACAAGCAAAATTAGGAAATATCTTAAAGTAAATGAAAATGAAAACACAACATACCAAAGCCCATGGGATTCAGTGAAGGCAGTGCTAAGAAAGAAATTTATAGCTCAAAATGTTTGCATTAAAAAGGAACAAAGACTTCAAATCAGAGAAGTGTTCCAGAGGAGTCAATAAAATCTTGGGAAAGAAGAACATAGTTGGGGCACTCACAACTCCTGACTTCAAAACTTTCCACAAAGCCAGGGCAATCAAGACAGTCTGATAATAGCATAAAGATACTATTCATCAGTAGATGAATTGCAAATTCAGAATTAAACCCATTAGTCTATTGCTATTCAATCTGTAGCCAATTGGTTTTTCAACAAAGAAGCCAAATAATTTTAGTGGGGAAAATAAGTCTGTTCAACAAATGTAAAATGTGTATATAAATAAAAAGAAAAATGATAAGCATCATGGAAAAAGTCCACAGAGGACATTAGCAGATGATTTTAAAAAGTAAAAATGTTCAATATTTGGTAATTTGAAACTGTGTACTCCAGAAAAACATGTTTTTATATTTAATCCATTCCTAGCAGTGTGAGCTCATGTTAATAGGTGTAGATGAAGTTACATCAGTTAAAGTGTGGCCCAAATCAATTAAGATGGGTCTTAACCCAAATATTGGAGTCATTAATAATCGTTTTG
>PVIY010063455.1:0-10491 GCA_004026745.1 Myrmecophaga tridactyla | reverse complement strand
TTTGTTTCTTAAGCTTCATTGCAACATTGTGTTCCTGATAATTTAAGTAAACCAATGAGTAAATGAATGATACATGCCTAAAAAAATCATGGTTTAAGCTATTAGTGGTCACTGGATTTAGGACTAGTCCAAGACCTTGATCTAGATTTTGATCTAGATCTAGACTGTGATCTTGATTGAGATTTGGATCTAGGTGGTTCTTTTTTCCTTGATTCATTTTCATATCTTGAGCCAAACTTATAATGTGTTTTGGAATCTGTTTTAGAGGTGCTTCTAGTTTTGGTGTGAGATGCAGATCTACTATGTGATTTAGGCTTCATTTCTCTCTTGGGCTGAGACTTGGAATGTGATCTTGAATTGTATTTAGATTTTGAAAATGATCGATTTCAGTATTTGAATCTATCATCATCAGAATGGCTTCTGGATGCCATGGTTTTCCAGTCAGTCTACTGTTTCTAGGACTATAAGATCTTCTATAGTTGTAATCAAAAGACAAACTTCTTGATCTCCTTCTTTCATAACTTTGGCTTCTAGAATGTCTATATCTGTCACAATTATCATAGTGTGAAGAACTGTATACATTCTTCCCTTCCTGGGCTTTCATTTGATTTGGTGTCTTCTGATTCCCCTGTGCAAACTGAATTTCAATTTGACATCCACAAATCCATTTTCTGTCCAAATTACGTAATGCATCTTCAGCATTACAAGCATCCTCAAATTGAACATAAGCAGATCCTCTTGGACGATGAGTGTGGAAATCAAGTGGAACATACACATCACTATAGGACCATAATGACCAAATTATTGATGTAAATTTTCAGACCTGGTGTCATTGGCCTTGTTCCTCATGAACAGAGATGTGTTGGTGCAGATAGTGGGACCATGGTGGTGGCATAGAGTAAAGGCCACAGGAACTAATGTACTCAACAAATTTTTTGTGGTTCCAATGGCAGGTCCTCAGACACATCTATACTGTGGTCTTAAACATATTTTTCATAACTGCTTTAATTTACTTATCTGTTAATTCCAACATTATCTAAATCATGTCAGAGTTGCTTTCTATTTACTATTTCTCTTCTGGATATGGATCTCAAGTCTTACTTCTTTGCATCCAAAATTTTTTTATAATATGCTGCTTATTTATGGGTACATTTTCTGTAGCTATTGATTTTTTCTTCGGTTAGATAATCCAATCGTATACCTGCTAGATGTTTTTGTGACTTCTGAAGCTTTTCTAGGTGGGTTTAGAATAATTATTATATTCTATGGTTATATTTGTCCTACTTTTAACATGTGAATTTTCTGGAATTGCAGTTGAATAACTAAGGTGTCCAGAAATCTTCCACAGATCTGACTATTCAGAAATACTGTGCATCCCAACCTCAAGAAGCCATCATATTCTTAACAATGAGCAAGGAGATTCCTACATTGAAGATAGATGATCAGATAAAATTTCAGCCCAGGTATAATTCTGGAATTTTCAAACTTTCAGAATAGATGAGGTGTACATGCAGCCTATATAATCTATCACTGCAGTCATAGTTATAGAGAGAATACTGTTTGGAACATGTCTTGGGGGTACTCAAATTTAACTGTCTATTCCTAAAAGATATAATATCAGCTTTCTTAATTGTTTAGGGAATAGTAAATATGACCATCAATTGATGGGGGGATACAATCCCAGTTTTCAGGTATTAGAATACATAGAGGATTGATAACAGATTAATGATCACACTTGATGGAATGTGAGAAAAATACAGATTAGATCATTGCAAGATTGAGGGCATTCTAACAGGAACCAACCAATGTTATATAAATGATACTTTGTACCACTAAGCTAAATATTTGCAATAGTTGGCTGATAATGATTTCCATCAGCATGATGTTTAATTATGGTTTATAGTGAAATTTACTTCAGTGATCAATCTGTAATAATTAAAGGAATGCTTCAAAGTCAGCCACTCTGCCATAATCAATGTATGAATAATATGCTTACAAATATTGCCAGAATATCAAACTGTCTGCTGGGGCTCCTTTAGCAGCAGGAACAGCTGCTTGGCCATTTAGGTTCTTTGTGTGCCCAGACTCTTATCAGAACCATGATATTTTTTGTGTACCATATAACTTTTCTCTTCTCTAATTCTTTTAAAATATCCTCCAGGATATCATTGCATAGTCTTTAAAACATCACTTGGGTGGAAGGTGGTGCATTGGCGCTCACTTGTGGATTAGTTGTATTAGGTGCAACTATGTTTGAAAATAGAGCTGTATTTAATCTGGATATCTTTGTACATCTGGTTTGGTAAAAATGGTTCTTTCTCCAGATGTGTTAGTTTCCTACTACTGCAATAAAAAATCACCACAAACTCAGTTGCTTTAAACAGTGCAATTTTATTATCTTAAGTTCTAGAAGTCAGATGTCTGAAATCAAGGGGTTGTCAGGGCTGAGCACCTTTTGATAGCTTCAGGAGAGAATTGCTGTTCTTGTCCTTTACAGTTTCTAGAGAGTTCTTTTTTACATTGTCCCTTCCTTGCATCACACCAAACACTTGTTTCCTTTATCTCATCTTCTACTGTGATTACATGATTTTCCAGATTCCCTCTTGTAAGAATTTTCTTTATTACATTGGGTTTACCTGTATAATCCAAAATTTTCTCTTCATTTTACAATTTGTAACTTCATCACATCTGCCAATACCCTCTTATCGTGTAGGTTAACAGATTCACATGTCCAAGTGATTAAGACAATTTGGGGTTGTAATTATAGAGTCTTCTACATGTGAGTTGGATTTTTCTTGAGACAAATAATTAAGCTCCAGAAGGTGGAGTTTATCCTAACCCAGGTCCTACTTGAGGTAGTCTGAACAGTTTACAGTTTGGAACAATACTCTATCTTTAGTATTTTATGTCATGAGTTTGATTTTTTCAGTGGATTCAATGGAACTGAATGGACCTGTATATTTCTTATATTTCTGAAAAAATCAGGTATATTTCTTCAAGGTAATGATACACAAATTATGGTGGTTATTTTAAAAAACATGAGCTTTTAGAACTAGACAGAATCAGGTTCTTCCCAGTTGGATTTAATGGGCTGCCAATGGGACAAACAGAATAGGACATTTCAGAAACCTCATACCAAGATAATTCTTGGAAAGGGACCCTTACTATTTTTTCTTTCAGGGTGGCTGCATTTCCTATGTTCATAGGATGTTAAATAGTTTAGTTTCTTTGTTTTTCACCATTCATTCAGGAATTTTTCAGCTACTTCAAGGCCACCTCAAGTGAGAGTGATCAACTTAATATATTGTTTGATAATTAATTTCTAAATAATTAACCCTGCTAAAATGAAGAGGAATGATAATTATGGTATGGATATCCATTCCAAAGTCTGTAGTTTAGGAACATCTAATGAAGAGCTTTTGTATGTCTGTGAAGATGGTCAGGAAGGCTTCAGTGAATATGTGAGAAGTTGGAGAAAATCATTCAAATACAATTCTCATTGGGTGAAAATTAAACGCTGGGATGAGCTTGTATCTCAGACCTTAGACATGCTGATGTAAGGAAACTATTTCAGGAATCTGTCTTGAGAATCCATTAGGTCAGAACATGTGTATAAGTATGTGATTGAACGAACATCAGTGGTAAAGAGTAGCCAAATACTTTCTATGGATCCTTGCATCTTTTGAAATTAATTGATCACAGAGAGTTTATTTAAAAATCTGTTGTCCTTTTGTTTTATTTTGTACTCCCTATGAAAGGATATAATTATAATTGATGTTTATGTGTTTAGTAATGTATACCAATTCATACATAATCCCACATATACTACCTTCTCAAGAGAGAGTATGTATGCTTTTGACCATACTTTTTTAAACAAACCTTTCTGCTCTTCATTGCTCTATGTTAAAGTACAGTTTTCCTTTTTCTAAATATAGTATAAGATACAAAGTATATTCTAATAAAATAAATATTTCACATTTTAGTCTGTATACATGAAGGTTTAAAAAGAAATGCTAATTTTTGTTAAGAACCACATAATTTTTCAGTTTTCATGACTAAACTACAACTGTATTCAGATTTTGTAGACATTCCAATGGAAGCCCCTGAACACATAATAATGCTAAATGCCTGTCATTGTGCTATTGTGTCTGATAACAAATGCAGGCTTTGGAGTTTGACAGAAATGGAAATGTGTTCTGGCTTTACCATTTACTTACATTCTTTAACTCTCTAAACTTCAGTTTAGCTATTTGATAAGAAAAGATAAGATAAAACACCTTTATAAATTAACTCATAAAAATAATAGGTTTCAAGTGATTTTTTTTAAGTGATAGCTGCTATAATCATTGCCATTATGATGACAAGATGAACACTATCAATGGTATTATTTCTTCATGATTTAAACCTCATCTTTTATTAAACCAACTGTCTTTAAAGGATTAATTCCCACACTTTAGTGGGGATTATAAAATCTGAAATAACCTGTAATGGTTCTTAGAATCTGAGATGTCATCAAAAACCAAAATTGGTATAGGCAAGAAGCATATTACTTAATCTAGAATATTTAAGAAGATGAACTTATTGATTATATCTATTTTGCATGTTTTTTTCAGTTTTATTAAGGTTTCCTCAAACGTGAAGTCATTTTTTCATTTCCCAAAAATGGATTATATTCTCTTACTGATAAATGTAATCCTGATAAAGCTTCCCTGCTAGGAAGGAAAGGAATAAAAATGTAATCCTATTAAGGAGTAATGATTTCCATGAAAATTGGATCCATCTATATCAATAAATTTTCTTGCTTTTCTGAGAGCAATATAATTATTTTGACTGTCACTAAAGGTTTGTTTTACTTGCTTGTTCCTCAGGGTGTAAGTGAAGGTGTTTAGCATAGGAGAAATGGAAGTAGTTAACATTGTCACCCACTAATTAGAAGCCATGACTCCTTTGGGGAAGGTTTGACATAGATGAAGATACTGCTCCCATAGTTGAGAGACCACAATCATGTAGGAAAAGTAGCTAGAAAATGCCTTTTTCTTTTGCTGGGCAGAAGGGAATCCTAGAAGTGTTTTGATGATGCATATGAAGGATAGAAGTATGCACAGAAAGATCATGATAGAGGCCAACAGAGCACAAATTGTGACCATCAGCTCTATGAGCCATGTGTCTGAGCATGAGATCTTTAGAAGGGGGGATATATCACAGGCAAAATGGAATTATAGATTTAGGCCAAGGCCAAGAGGTGGGAGTAGAATCAACAAGCCAACAGTCCAGGAACAAAGGATGGGTTTTCTACAGACCCTGTTGTTCATGATGGTCATGTAACATAGGGGTTTACAGATGGCTACATATTGGTCATACGACATGGTGGCAAGTAGAAAAAATTCTGTAACAGCAAAGAGGTCTGTAAAAAATTTTTGGAATGGACAATCTTCAGATGTAATAGTCTTGCCATCTGTTGATATATGTTCTACAAGTATTTAGGAATATAAGCAGATATAAATGAGATTTCTAAGAAGGAGAACTTTTGTAGGAAAATGTACATGGCAGTTTTTAAGGCTTGAATACTTGAAGGTGAGGTAGATGATTGTCACATTCCCAGTTACACTCAATATGTAGGTGACAAACAGAAAGATGAAAATCAGAACCTTCAGTTGTGGGTTATCAGTCAGTCCCAGTAGGATAAAAGTCGTTACTGGGTGGTTACTCATCAATGAACCCTGACTTCTATTCAATCTGCATTTATAATTCAGAGATAATTGATATGAAGAGAGAGGTGTTGACATCAACAATTTGCAACAATTAATGGCTCCACACATTAAGCCAAGAATTTCACATGAAAGGTTTTAAAAGTTTTGTTTAAGCAGTGTCATTACAGTAGAAGCATAGTTTCTACTGTTCTGTGTTTTGCAAAGATCATGGAACATTTTTAATATATCAGATTACTTTATCTGTATCACACTACAACATATTAGGAATTCTCCCTTCTTACCACTTTTTACACAGTTTATATTTTATTTATCTGCACATAGGATTATAATTATCCAGATAGTTTCTTGGACTGCTAACTGCAGGTGAATTTTAAAACAAAACCTTAAAATTCTTCAACAATTTATGTCTTGCCATGTGGTTTGGTTGGTAAGTAAATGCATTTATATGACAAATAGTTTGGGCCTCACTGTACAGGTTCTTCATATACTTTGCTTTTGATTTTAATTTCTGCATTATTACAAGTTTTAAAATTTATGTTTTTTCTTTATTAACTTTATACTCATTCTTTATCATCTCTACCTAACAATTCTGTCTAAAGTTACGCCCATTACCTAGAATGTACAGATACATTGATGCGATATGCCCTGTGTTGTATGGCATAATTGCTAGTTTTTATATCTTTCATTGGTTAAATAACATTGAAACACACTCCAACATCTTGACAGCAATGTCATTAAGTGCAAAAAATAAGCCTTAATGTACTAATCTCATTCCCAAACCTCTGCTTGTTTTCAGTGATTTTGTTATGCTATTTCGAATATGGAAATATAATATTGTTGAGAAATCAGACTATTTAATAAACTTCATATATTATTGTTGATAAATTAAGTGACTCAACAGAGCTTCTTAATAAGGAGTTTTCTATTCTCTGCATTTACAGCCCATGAAATCCAGACCAAAATTTAATGGCATGCTTAATAAAATTTTCATCCTCTTGTTTGTGCTATGAATGTGGACTTGCCAGATTCCACAATCACATGAGCTAATTCCTTATTATGACATCTCTTATCTCTCTCTCTCTTGTTTATGTAATCTATTTATGATCTATCTATTAAATGTCTATGTATGCATGTATGTATGTATGTATCTACCTGTCTAAGATCTATTATATGACTGTCTAACTGTATCTATCCATACCTATCTATCTGTTATCTGTCTATCTACCTATCTATCTGTCTGTCTGTCTGTTTATCCATCTATCTATCTATCTATCTATCTATCTATCTATCTATCTATCTATCTATCTATCTATCTATCTATCTATCAACTGTTCTCACTCTCTATCCCTCTCTTTGTTTCCCTCTCTCTCTCTCTCTCTCTCTCTCTCCATATATATATATATATGTATACATACACATTATACATCTCTGGAGAACCTTAACTGGGCATATATTGTTTGGGCTTTGTATATAACTGTTGTAGTAGATTGAATTATGTACCCCCTTAGGAGATGTATTCTTAATCTTAGCCTGCCTCCCAGTGGGTGTGAAATCATTTGTAAAGAGGACTCTTTGGAGATGTATTATCAGTTAATGTGTAGACCACTTTGTGAATAGGACCTTGTGGGATACTGTTTAACTATGGCTAACTCTGAATCAGAAGGGTCTTAAGAGAATTTCAGGAGATCTTATAAAAAGAAAGAAATCAGATATTCTTCTCTGCCCGCTTAAAATGCTGTCACCAAACTGATCCTCTCACTTAGTACCTAAATCCCTGGGATCCACAATGCAGCCTCCTGCTCCCATTCTCCAGTGTATGCTTTCCTCAGCATCCACAAGTTACTTTTTAGTTCATTGCACTACTTTAGGTTTCTATTTCCTCACACATTTGGAAATTTTTCACCAATATATTCAAATGAATCCTTGTTACAATTTTCCTGTATTTCTACATGATTGTAGTAGGATTATTTAAAAGTTATGAAAATCTTCCATTTTCAATGCTGCTAAGTGCTATTATCCTCTCTCGTAATCTCCATATTTTTACATAATGGCATTATTTATCCTGTCTGTGCTTTTATGTACATTTTTATGTATATTTGAGAAGAGCTATAATGGATTGTACCATGCAAATGGATTTTTGAGAAAAAGATTTACATGTTCTTTCAAAATATTATGAGGTTTTAGTTGGAAAAATGACTACACAGAGATTACCTGAGAGTCATCATGCAAGCTATTTTAAAGACATGTTGAAAAAACTTAATGTAACTGAACTAAAGGATATTTTAAACACAATAAAGCTGTTAAACATCAAGGAGGAAATTTGCAGTGCCATTTATCTTTACTTTTGAAACCTTTATTTATGTGGAATTTATTCCACTTAGCCGAGAAAGAATAATTCTGTTCTTTTGATTGAGTCCATGAAGGCTTTCTTAACTTGATTGTTCCTCAGGGTATAAATAAATGGATTCAAAGTAGGTGAAATAGAAGAAATGAGCAGTGAAACTGCTTTATTAATGGTCACTTCTCCCTTTCCTGTAGGATTCATATGGATGAAAATGCATGTGCCATAGGTGATGGAAACCACAATCATGTGGGAAGAACATGTTGAAAAAGCCTCCTTTCTTTGCTGGAGAGAGGGAAATCTAAATCTGTCCTTATGCTGTAAGCATAGGAAAGAACTACACAAGTGAGAGTCATATTCAGGATCAGTACAGCACAGATTATAATTGTCTGTTCTATGAACCAATTACCTGAGCAGGCAATTTTCACTAAGGGAAATATATCACAGGTAAAATGATCAATGATGTTGAGTCATAAAATTCCAGTTTTAAAAGCAGTTTAACTAGTGGGATTATTATACACAAACCAGCAGCCCAACAACAGATGATGAGACTCCTGCAGACAGTTTTGCTCATGATGGTCACATAATGCAAAGGTTTGCAGATGGCCACATAGCGGTCATAGGACATGGCAACAAAAAGAAAAAATTCTGATAATGCAAAGAGGTCAGTAAAAAACACTTGGACCATACAAGCATTATAGATAATGACCTTGTCACCTGTTGCTATGTTGTACAAGTACCTAGGAACACATGTAGATGTGAAGGAGATTTCTATGAAGGGGAAATTTTGTAAGAAAAAGTACATGGGTGTTTTAAGATGGGAATCCATAAAGGTAAATGTGATGATGGTCAGGTTTTCAGCTACACTCAACATGTAGGTGAGAAATAGAAAAATAAAAATCAGAACCTGTAGCTGAGGGTCATCAGTGAGTCCCGGCAGAATAAATGTGATTATTGTACCATTTCTCATCACTGATGGCTGACTTCTGTCCGATCTGCAGGTGATATTTGGAAAGACTTTTTTTTTCAGATTATTCTAACTGTTCTAAAATTCAACATATTATTTTATTTCCCATTACATTTTTTAAATGTATATTTTATTTCTAATCTCTGTTTAGGGTTCTACCTTTGACTAAAATTCCAATAATGCCCTTTGGCTCTCAAGAATTATTTCTTATTCACAAATTTAACCATAAATTTCCACCATTGTTTTCATCTCTTTTCTTCTCACATTGCATTTTTAAAAATAATGGTAATAAATCACAGATAGGTTGGGCACACCATACAACTCTAAGCACAAAATAAGTTCTCTGATCCAAAACAGTATTTTTGTTTGTTCATGGGTTTTTAGATGTGTTTACTTCCCCTTATTTACCCTAAACCTTTCTTCTCTACCATACATAATCCACCTTTTTTCCTGAATATGTAAATCTTTTAAAAATATGTATGCAATCTTTACTTCTGACAAAAGAGATAACTGTCTTCTCTTTCCTTGAATTTCCAGGAAAGTGAATTACTTTTTCTTAATGATACATTTTTTTGCCTAATAATAACAGATTTATATCAGAAGTTAAAGAATTTTTTGATTTTGTGTTTAGGATGCTCCATAGATACTTCTCAGTGCAACCATTACTTATATCAAAAGGGATTCCAGTGTTTCCAAAACACAATCATTACAACAACATTTGAAATTTCTGTCATCAATATATAGAACATTTTTTCCTTTGTATCGACTATTTAATTTATGAGAAATTTCACTTCCTTGTTTAACTTACTGTGCTCTATTCTTACTGAGCAAGGCTTACTTGGCTGTGATTTTGTATTTCACTGAGTTACCAGAATAGGGAAGAGGCACTGACTGAAGCACATGGTTTACTTGCAGGTTGGAACCTTCCTAGAGAATTTGGTCTTTCATTCAACCATCAACTATTTATATCAAATTTTAAGATGTAGAAGAGGTCTTTTTTTTTTTTTTGCAAATCATCTATCTAACTTTCATCTTATTCATAGTATCTCTCAAATGCACTCATCACTGAGAAACCTTACCCAGTCTTTACAGCAGGCATTATTCAGTCCTCAAAATACCTTTCTTTTCCCCAAGATATTACAACTTATTAGATGTAAAAGTTAAAAGATAGTAAAGTAAAACTTACAGATATTTGCATCTTCTCACTTTCAATCAAATGCTCAGATGAACATAAGAGCTCTTTGAGGTTATGCCACTGTCTTCAATATATAATCCATTTGTTTGGGGGGGTGAAGATAAATGTCAATGCATATGGATTTCTATACTTACCAAAATACTTTATTAATTTTAATCTGAGGTTGTGTATATAGCCAAAGTGGCCATGGCTATTTCTTTATTCAGTTAGGCATGCATTTATTCATGTCTCTTATGCATGAAATCTTCTCAGATACTGTTGTCTACACAAAAGAACT
>PVIY010063454.1:0-10493 GCA_004026745.1 Myrmecophaga tridactyla | reverse complement strand
AACCAGGGCTGCCACATGTGGTGCAGAAGTCTCTCCCAGGTCAGCCGCACTTCCGAATTGCTGCCTCAGTCAACCTCCTGTCCCTTCTCTAACTTTTCCATAGAGCAGGTCTAGTCTCAATCTGCTCTAGTTGTCCAACTTCCCAGAGGAAGACTTGATATTCTTGTAAGCATTGGAGACAACCAATTTAATAGGCCAAGACCTCAATCTTGGGATTTGCCTTTATGAAATTTATTCCTGCAAAGGAGAAGCTAATAATACTTAAAATTATACCTGAGTCACCCCCAGAGAACCTCTTTTGTTGCTCAGATTTGTCCTCTCTAAATCAGCTCTGCAGGTAATCTCACTGCCCTCGCCTGTACTTAGGGGATGACTCCCAGAGGTGTAAATCTCCTGGCAATGTGAGACCTGACTCCTGAGGATAAATTTGGCTCTGGTATCAGGGAATTGAGAAAGACTTCCTAACCAAAAGGGGAAAGAGAAATGAAACAAAATTAAGTTTCAGTGGATGAGCGATTTCAAATAAAGTGAGAGGTCATTCTGGAGGTTATTCTTATACATTATATAGATATCCCTTTTCAGCTTTTGGTGTATTAGAGTAGCTAGAGGAAAATGCCTGAAACTGTTGAACTGTAATCCAGCAGACTCAATTCTTGAAGATGATTTTATAGCTATATAGCTTTAATGGTGTGACCACGTGATTGTGAAAACCTTGTGACTGATACTCCCTTTATCCAGTGTATGGACAGATGAGTAAGAAAATAAAGACAAAAAGTAAGTAAATAATAGAGGGGATCGGGGTATGGGATGTTTCTGGATGTTCTTTCTTACTTTTTCTTTTATTTTTATTCTTAATTTTATTGTTTATGGAATAATGAAAATGCTCAAAAATTGATTGTGATGATGAATGCACAACTATGTGACGATACTGTGAACTGTTGATTGTATATTTGGATGATTATATGGTATGTGAATAAATCTCAAAAAAAATGCATTAAAAGAAAAACCAGAGCAAATCAAAATTCCCAGGGAAAGAGTAGAGGAAACAAAAATTTCTCCTGGAAGTGAATCAATTGCACATAAAAGATTAAAACAACCCAAGTCTCCATCAACCAATGAATGAATAAATAAAATGTAATATATACGTACAATGGAATATTATTCAGCAGTAAGAAGGAATGAAGTCCTGAAGCATGGATGAACATTGGGGACATTATGTTGAGTAAAATAAGTCAGACATGAAAGGACAAATATTGTATGATCTCACTAATATGAACTAATTATACTATGTAAAATCATAGACATGAGGAATCTAGAATATCTGATATCAGGAGACAGAATGAGACTAGAGAATGGGAAGTAGTTGATTAACATGAAGAATTTTTAACTAGTTTGAATTTAAATGAGTAGAAATGGATAGAGGTAATGGTAGCACATTATTGTGCGTATAATTAACAGTACTGAATGATGTGTGAATATGGTGGATAGGGGAAGTTTAGAGTCATATATGTCATCAGAAGGAAATCCAGAGGTTAAAACATGGGACTGTATAATTAAATTTTATGGTGGACAATGACTGCGATTTACAGTATAAATATAAAAAATTTCTTCCATGAACTAAAATAAATGTACAAAACTATTACCAGCAGTTAATAATAGAGTGATATATGGGGGAAATGTACCTATTACAAACTATGGACTAGAGTTAACAGTAGTATCTTAATATTCTTTCATCACAGTAACAAATATACCACACCAATGCTAGGGATCACTGATGGAGGATGGGATAAAGGCTATGGAATGTTTTGGGTTTCTCTTTTTTTTTCCTTGGAGTAATGAAAATGTTCTAAAATTGACTGTTGTGATGAATACACAACTATATAATGATATGTGAGTCACTGATTGTATACTTCACATGGGGTGTATGGTGTGTGAATATATCTCAATAAAATTGCATTAGAAAAGAAAGAAATCATCCAAATTGAAAGAAAGTAAAACTTACACTGTTTGCAGATGACATGATCCCACATACAGAAAGTACTAAAAAATCTACAACAAGGCTCCTGAAGCTAATAAATGAATTCAGCAAAGTGTTAGGGTACAAGATCAACATTCAAAAATTAGTAGTGTTTCTATACACTAGTAATGAGCAATCTGAGGAGGAATTCAAGAAAAAAAATCTATTTATGATAGCATGTAAAAGAATCAAATATCTAGCAGTAAATTTAACCAAAGATTTAAAGGATTTATACATGGGAAACTATAAAAAAATTGCTAAAAGAATCAAAGAAGATCTAAATAAATGGAAGGTTATTCCATGCTCATGGTTTGGAAGACTAAATATTGTTAAGATGTCAATTCTACCCAAAATGATTGACAGAATCAACACAATTCCAATAGAAATTCCAACAGCGTCCTTTGCCGAAATGTAAAAGCCATTTATCAAATTTATTTGGAAAAGTAAGATGCTCCGAATAGCCAAAATCATCTTGAGAAACAACTAAGTTGAAAGACTCAACTTTGCTGACTTTAAAACTTCTTACAAAGCTACAGTGGTCAATACAGCATAGTAATGTAGTACAAGGACAGACATATAGACGAATGGAATTGAATTGAAAGTTCAGAAATAGACCCTCACACCTTTGGCCAATTGATTTTTGACAAGGTTACCAAGCCCACTCAATTGGGAAAGAATAGTCTGTTCAAAAATAGTTGCTTGGAGAACTGGATGACCATATGCAAAAAACTGAAGGAGAATCCCTATCTCACATTATAAATAAAAATTAACTCAAAATGGATCAAAGACCTAAATTTAAGAACCAGGAGCAGATTTTGTGTTAAGCAATGGTTTCTTAGACTTTACACCCAAAGCACAAGCAATAAAGGAAAAAAATAGATAAATAGAACCTCATTGAAATTAAAAACTGTGTACATCTAAAGAGTTAATCACAAAAGTGTAAAGACAACCTATTCAATGGGAGAAAATATTTGGAAACTACATATCAGATAATACACAGAATATGTAAAGAAATCCTACAACTCAACAATCAAAAGACAAACACCCCAACTAAAAACTGGGCAAAAGACTAGAATAGACATTTCTCCAGAGGAGAAATACATCAGAGATCTCAAATACTGAAGAAACACTGTGTTTGTAATCAATATGGTAGTGCCTTTAGGCATCAGTACTATTTCAGTGAATATAAGGAAACTTATACAAGAAAGAATCCATATGAATGTCCTCTTCACAGCAAAGCCCTTAGTTGTTGGTCTGATGATATACCATATGAGAGAATTCACAATATAAATCTAATGGAGGTGGAAAATCCTCATCTACCACTCTGATAAGCCAGGAATTCTATATATTCAATATGGGAGTGCCTTAATTTGTAGTTTATTCTTTAAGTAAAATTAGCGGGTGCCATTTAAAAAATGGGTGAAAAGCACATGAATATTGTGAGCCATTGATTGTAAACCATGTATGGAATGTTTGTATGTTAAGAATGTTTGTGTTTGTACGTTGTTTTGTCAATAAAAATATATTTTTTAAAAAAACACATGAAAAGATGCTTAACATCATTTTCTTTTAGGGAAATGCAAATCAAAACCACAATGAGTACGGAAAATATGTGTGTGAAGATTTTTCAATAAAAATATTAGAAAAAAACACAATGAGATACAATTTTACACCCACTTGAATGGCTACTGTATTAGTTAGGGTTCTCTAGAGAAACAGAATCAACAGGGAACACTCGCAAATATAAAATTTATAAAAGTGTCTCACGTGACCGCGGGAATGCAGAGTCCAAAATCCACAGGGCAGGTTGTGAAGCCAACGATTCCGATGGAGGATCTGGATGAACTCCACAGGAGAGGTTCGCCAGCCAAAGCAGGAATAGAGCCTGTCTCTTCGGAATCGTCCTTAAAAGGCTTCCAGTGATTAGATTAAGTGTCACTCATTGCAGAAGACACTCCCCTTTGGCTGATCACAAATGGAATCAGCTGTGGATGCAGCTGATGTGATCATGTTCTAATTCTATGAAATGTCCTCATTGCAACAGACAGGCCAGCACTTGCCCAATCAGGCAAACAGGTACCACAACTTGGCCAAGTTTACACATGAACCTGACCATGACAGCTACTATAAAAAACATACAGAAAATTCACATGTTGGAGAGGATGTGGAAAAATAGAAACACTCATTCATTGCTGATGGGAATATAAAATTGTGCAGCCACTGTGGAATACAGTCAGTCAATTACTCAGAAAGCTAAGTCTAGAATTACCGTATGACCTGGTAATGCCACTACTAGGTATATACACAAAAGAATCAAAAGCAGGGATGAGAACAGATACTTGCACACTGATGTTCATAGCAGTACTACTCACAATTGCCAAAAGATGTAAGCAACCCCATCAGCTGATGAATGGGTAAAAATGTGGTATATTCACACAATAGAATATTTTTTAGCATTAAAAAGGAATGAAGTTTTCATTCATGAGACAACATGGATGAACTCTGAAGACATGTTGAGTGAAACAAGCCAGAAACAAAAGGACAAATATTGATGGTCTCACTGATACTAAGCAAACTCATAGAGTCAGAATCTAGAATACGGTTTACCAGGGACTAGGGTGGGGGTAGGGAATGGGATGTTAATGATTAAATTGTACAGTTTCTATTTGGGTTGATCATAAAGTTTTGGTAATGGATGGTGGTGACAGTAGCACAACACAGTGAATGTAATTAACAGCACTAAAATATATGTGAATGTGGTTAAAAGGAGAAATTTTGGGTCATACATAAACATATGTATATTTGTTACTAGAATCAAGCATTTTAAAAAAACATAGGACTGTACAACACAGTAAACCCTATTATAAATGATGAACTATAGTTAATAGTATAATTATTAAAATGTTCCTTCATGAATTGTAACAAATGTACCTCACTAATGCAATTTGTGCATTAATAATGGATTAGCATATAGGAACTCTGTACAATATGTACAGAATGATTGCGTTTGTATGTTGTTTTGTCAATAAAAATTGACATGATATTTCTGCACACCTAAAACTTTTCTAATAAAAAGTTCATTTTATAAAAGGAAATCTAAGGAATTGGGAGGAATGGAACACAAATAGAAGGGAAGAGAGAAGAGGAAGAACTGAATAAAGGAATGACACATCCTGTGATCATTTTAAATCTAAGACCACCATTTTATGATGGACGTTCAGCAGTAATTCTCAGTCCTGCTGAGTCTGTGTCAGCTCAGCATTTCAGTTGGAATATCAAATACCATATAATCTTTGAGTCAAATTCATATACACCAGGTACCAAGAAGCCTTATGCCACTGTTAGAAGAGGGATGAACAGCAAGTCAAATAGTAATATCAAGGATATTTTATCCAAATTGGAGTTCATAAGTGCTCAGGAGAATCCCAAGAAAGACTCAGCTTTAGGCTCTTTGAGGGAAGCATTTCAGTAACTACCATCTTCAAACAGCAGGTCAGTTGTGGACTGTTACTAAATTAGCCCTCTCATTCAGGTAGTAGAACCGGATTTATCATTTCACTGCCACCTTCACTGGAGGGGAAGCTAGACAGAGAAGAGAAACAAAGTCAAATTATGGCACATGAATTTTGGTCACTTTTATAGTATTTGGTGGCTCCAATGTTGTCTTTGGACCTTTTCCACTCAAAGCAGCTTTCAATCCAAACTCTGATCCCTTCATACTCATTGAGGCTCAAATGTCTTTCTAAGGCAGTGCTACTAAAAATATGTCTCTGAACCCATTTGCAAGAAAAAATCTTGCACCAGAGCATAAATGAAGACCCTGAAGCTCTTTCACTGGAAAAGTCATGCTAAAAAGACAAAAACATATGTAGGAGAAACTAAACATAACTTGTATGTTTGTGACATAATTTATTTACATTCTGGCACAAGTTTCTTACCTGGTTGCAAATCAGTAACAAATAGTTTCAGAAACTGGCACTTTGAGTAGCATTGGGCTAAGGCATAGAATGACATCTCCTTCGGGGTATCTACATTGTAAAGGACAATAAGATTCAAACCAAAAGAACTATGGTAGGTTGAATTATGTACTCCCCCCAAAAAAACATTTTTTTAAACTTAATCCATTCCTGTGGAGTGAACCCATTGTAAATAGGGCGTTTTGAAGATGTTATTTTTAGTTAAGGTATGGCCCAACAGAGTGAGATTGGTCCTTAATCCTATCACTGGAAGTTTCATGAAGAGAAAGCGTATGACTTAGGGTGCTCTAGAGAAACAGAATCAACAGGAAATATTCATCAATATAAAATTCATAAAAGTGTCTCACATAACCGTGGGAACGTAGAGTCCAAAATCTGTAGGGCAGGGTAGGAAGCTGATGATTCTGATGAAGGGTCTGGACGAACACCACAGGAGAGGGTCACTGGCTGAAGCAGGAAGAGAACCTGTCTCTTCTGAATCCTCCTTAAAAGGCTTCCAGTGATTAGATTAAGCATCACTCACTAAAGAAGACACTCCTCTTGACTGGTTACAAATGGAATCAGCTGCGGATGCAGCCAATGTGATCATGATTTAATTCTATGAAATGTCCTCATAGCAACAGACAGGTCAGCACTTGCCCAGACAAACAGGTTCCACCACCTGGCCAAGTTGACACATGAACGTGACCATAACAGAAAGCCACAGGGAGGAGCAAGAAGCTAGAAGTCAATGGAACCCAGAGGAGAAAGGAGAGGACATCTCCATGTAATGGGAAAGCCAAGGAACCCAAATATTGCTGGCCAGCCACAACACTACCAACTCCAGAAGGAAGCAAGTCTTCCAGCCTCTAAAGCCATGAGCTAATAAATTTCTGTTGTTAAAGGGACCCACTGGTGTGGGTCACATGTGTGGTGACCCACGTGTGGTATTGGTCACCACAGCCAGGAAACTAAGACAAGAACCATTCCCTAAGTGTGGTTTCTCACACATGAAATATTATGTCCAAAGCAGGTGGACACAGTATTTGAACTTTGGAAGGAAATCACTGAAATAATATATCCTGGAATGACCAGATCTGGTACACAATAGGTGCATAAAACAATACTAATTCATTTTCCCCTACTCCTGTCCCAATCCAGTGTTATTCAAAGGACTACCACCATGAGAATCACCTAAGAAGTTGGGTTTTTTTTATGTTTTTATTAAGAAATATAGAATATGTACAAAAAAGCAATACATCTCAAAATACATTGTAACAAGTATTTATAGAACAGATTTCATAGTTTGATATGGGTTACTGTTTCACAATATTAGGTTTTTCCTTCTAACTGCTCCAAGACACTGGTGACTAAATGAAATATCAATACAATGATTCAGCAGTCATACTTATTTGTTAAATCCTTTCTTCTCTAACTCATCCTTCTTCTTTGATCTCTCACCCCATCTTTAGGAGTATTTGGGCTCTGCCCTTTCTGACTTTTTCATGTTGGAAAGGCATGTCAATAATATCGGATGGGGGATGGAACTAGTTGATGGTCTTGGAGAAGCTGGCCCCTCTGGATTTTAGGACTTATCTGACTTAAGAACTTATTTGGAGATTGTAGGTGTCTGGAAAGTAAACTTAGTATGTGAAACTTTTGTAGAATCTGACCCCTAGGTTTTCTTTAGGGTTAATAGGAATGATTTTGGTTGGGATTTGGCAAGGGAATTAGCAATATCTAGCTAAAGCTTGCATAAGAACAGCCTCCAGAGTGGCCTCTTGACTCTATTTGAACTCTCTTAGCCACTGATACCTTATTTTGCTACATTTCTTCTCCTCCTTTTGGTCAGGAAGGCATTGTCCATCCTTGGTGCCAGGGCCAGGGTTAACTCGGGGAGTCATACCCCGTGTTGCCAGGGAGATATTCAACCCTGGATGTCATGTCCCAAGTAGGGAGGAGAGTAATAATTTTCCTTGCAGAGTTGGGCTTAGAGAGAGAGGGGCCACTTCTACCCAACAAAAGAAGTCCTCCAGAAGTAACTCTCAGGCATACCTATAAGTAGGCTTAGGTTCTCTGCTACAGGAATAAGCTTCACAAAAGAAAGCCACAAGATCAAAGGGGTGGACTATTGTTTGGGAGTCCCTGATATTTGAGACAATATCAGGAGTTTCCCTGGTGGTAAAACTTAATAGTTCCATATTTTTTCTGCCATCACTCCAGGTACTTTGCCAATACTTTTTGACCACCCAACGTAGTCTGGGTTGTATCTAGGCATTACCTTAAGCTATATAGCATTATAAGCCTTCATTCCCACTCTGGCTTCATGTGTCTGGGTTGTTTAAATGAGCTAGCCAGACAGGTTAATAAGGAGTTTATTAAAATGCATATTGCCAAGTCGTCTGTATTAGAATATCCAAGTAGGGAACCTGGGAAACTGCATGGTTAAAAGGCATTCAAATGAATGTTTTATGTTACACTGGAATTTCAGAACTACTGAGGTTGGCTGAGACCATAAGAAAGATCTAATTGCTTACATAATTTTGAAGCTGCAAATAAAAATTAAAAGTGCGCAGAGTTTCTCCTGCACCATCTCCATGACAGCCAGTGGAAACTTATTTTGAGTACAGTGGAGCTCATCAACTGAGGCAAACACACTTAGGCTACGCTTTGCACCACAGCATATCTCTTTATCATTTACTTTTTTTTCCTTTTTGTATGCTGTATAGTGGAGATCACATTTCATTCTTCTTCCATATGAGTATCCCATTGTTGCAGCACTATTCATTGAATTTTTGTTTTGTTTGTTTTTGGGAAGTGCATGGGCCAGGAATTGAACCTGGGTTGACAAGCACGAATTCTACCACTGAACTACTCTTGCACCCCCTACCATTTACTTTTTTTTTTGGGGGGGGGGGGCACGGGCAGGCTCCGGGAAATTTTTTTTTCTTTTTTTTTTTGCCCATTTACTCTTTAAGCAAACAATGTCTGGTAATTTTATGACCCACATTGCACTGCCATTAACCTCACAGGATTCTTGACAATGGGTAATCCATTTCTCAGTGAGATACAGGATATTTGATTTACATTGAATTGAGAAACAATGGTGCCTTTGGTTTTGATTTTTTTTTTTTAAGTGGAACTTCCTCACCTCAAACAGCCTGGAATTCAGTTAGCTGGTTTTTCACCAAGAAATTTTCAAAACAATAGACTTCTTTCAGATAGCATTTCACTCACAAGTCCCTACATGACTGGCTTGCCAAACCCTGCCCAAGTAAGTAGGCTGAGTGACACTAACAGAAGTTTAATCATTTGGCATTGCTGCGACATGTAAAAGGACATGTACGTTTTTAAACCCTCTCACCAGATCTTCTTGGCAACAGCACCTCTATAAGAAGCTCATTGGACCAAGTCCTATATCATAAAAATAACCTTTACCTGTTGTGGCATTAATGCTTGGCCAAGCAACTAATTCAGTACAGCCAAGGTTCATGGAAACATCTCAACCATACAGGAGAACAACACTGAAATGAGCCATTCAACAGAACACTGGTCTATTGGGAGAGGAATCAAATATGGACTCCATAAGGGTCAGCAAAGGCCCAGTGTTTCACAGTGACTTATAATACAGAACATACAAAAGCCAAAGGCCTGTGTAAAGTAATTCTAGATATTTTAAAAATTGATCCATAATGAAAAGTTTCTTACAAGCTAAAAAAATGGTCCATATCAATTGAATCACAATTTTTGAGAAAGCCATAACGAACTTGCTCAAACCTGCAGCTCTGGCTGTGTCTCTTCTGTGTCCCTCCCAGAGTAAGAGAAAGCACTAGATAAAAAGATTCACTTCTACACTTGCTCCCTTCACAAGACTCATGGTGCACCAGATGCAAAGTAGTAAATCACCAGTCAAACCAGTGTTTTCATATAAACCTACACTATATCATAAATCTGGTGTAAATATTATAGCTTATTTTTCCTCTAGAAGAATCTGAATCATCACAAGAGGAAAGGTCAGTTTTTCACAAATAAACAGTGATAACTTTGATAGCTAAATGACTAAACATATAAACAATGCTTTGTCTTTGACCTAATTGACCTATTTGACCTTTGTCTTTGTCCTATTTTCAACTGCTCAATCACTTGCCTACCTCCCACCCCAAGTAAAATTTAAAAGATTGTCCCTCTAAATGCTAGTTTCATATACACCCAAGAGTGGAATTTGGTGTATGATCAACATGGCATTTCAAAATTGGTGGGGAATGAATGAAATAGTAAATAGATGGTGTTTGGGAAACTAGCTAGCCACTTGGGAAAAAAATAAACAAATCTGTATTCACACCTCAGACCAAAATAAATTCCAGATGGAGTACAATATAAATGTTTTTCAAAAAAGCAACTATAAAAGTACCAGAACATATGTGAGGTTAAAATAGTAAAATGTGGAAAGCCTTTCAAAACATATTGTGAAAACCAGAAACCACAAAGACTGATATATTTGATTAAAATGACATCATGAG
>PVIY010063453.1:0-10477 GCA_004026745.1 Myrmecophaga tridactyla | reverse complement strand
AGTGGCTTAAAGTGGAATCTAGTTTTTGGCATAGAGGGTTTTTCTCATTTGCTTTACCCTCACTTGAAGTAAAGGCTCCATCTCTCAGCAGAGGTAGCAGAAGGATTCACAAGTGCATGTAAAACCTGGGTTAGCTGAGAGCTGCAGGTGAAAAACAAGCCTCCTTAGCCACAAGCCCTGTGTATGATTTCTTTGTTTGGTTTAGTGTAAGGACAGTTTCCAGCATCTCCCACCAGACAGTCAGAGGGTCCTGTCGGTAGGAAGGTCTGGCTGGCAGTAGTAGTGTTGACAGTGAGAGTATGGGAATGGCAGGGTCTGAAGTGAGCAGACTCTCTCCTGGAACACAGACACTGCAGCTGTCTGTCGCTCAGAGGGATTGCTCGGCCATCGCCACAAAAGATGTGATGCAACAAGCCACTGCATCTGAAAATGACACTGAGAAAGCTATGCCCAGTGGCCCCAAGCCCTCTACTTTCCACCGGTGGGAGTGGCAGAGACACTCACTGCCCTCCATGCACGGTGGAATCCTGGCGCTCCACAGACATACTAGTTAGAGTCCACGGGAGTCAAAGTTTAAAACGACAACCCCCACCCCCACGCCATTCCACAGATCTCCCTAGTTATCTTTTGCCAGCACATGGAGCCCAGAGAGCGGGGAAAATAAGCAGAGCACACAACCCCCTTCCTGCCATCATGTGATCTTGACCGGCGACTTCTTGCTGGCACACAGGAGGGACACGTAAGGGACACCGATAAAGGCCCACTTCTCACTGGGCCAGAACCTGATGACAGGGCCTTGCTCGGGGATCTCCGAGGCAGCATCAAAGTAGGCAAAGCACACGCAGCCCAGGTAGGCGGCCAGGCAGATGAGGATGTGCCTGCAAAGAGATGGGAGGTGAGCCACTGGCACATGCGAGCCCCCACTGGCTGAGGTCCTGTCTGCTCCTCTCTCTGGGCTAACCTGCCCTAGCTGGCTGATTGGTCCAAGGGATCCCTCATTATTAGGAAAGGACAAGGCGAACAACCACCGCCAGAGTGGAAGGAAGAGGAAAAAGTCTTGAGCAATTCAAGACCAGTCTTGGAATGTTCTAGAAAATTCAAATTTGATCACGGGAATGAATAAATGTGCAAATGCCTTTGGGGCTCTACCAAGAAGTCTGAGACCCAAGGATTTAAAATAGACGCCGTAAGAGAATGGAAATAATTGAGCACATGTGTTTAGAGTCTACCTTCTTGCTTTAACAGTTGATTATAGATACTTTATGCCCTCATAAGACCCAATTTTATATATGATTAAACTGCTAAATGAAAAATTGTAGAACTGTAACCCATACCAAACTTTAAAAGCTGTTCTATAACTACTTGTTAAAATGTACTTGGAAACGTATTGCTTTTTTGTATATATGATATATTTCGCAATTAAAAAAATGTTTATAAAAACCTGCTTTTATAGTTTAGTAAGGGAATTCTTTTTTAATTTATTCCTATGTGCATGTAAAAAGTTTTAATATAAATTTTTATCAAGCAAAATACTACTAACGCATGGAATCCTTCCTTATACCCTATATCAAAGCTTAGTTTCAGATGAATTAAAGATGTAAAATATATTTTTAAAATATATTTGATATGCAACTAAGTGATGATATTGTGAATTACTGATTATATATGTAGAATGGAATGATAAAAAGTTAAGAATGTTTGCGTTTGTTTGGTGTTAATTGGGATTTTAAAAAAATAAAAAAATTAATAAAAAATACATATATATATTCAAAGAAAATGTTTTTACAATCTTAAGCGAGTGTTCAGGAGGCCTTTCATAGAATGACACAAAGTCCAGAAACCTTAAAGGAAAAGACTGGCAGAGGTGGCAACCCAAAATTTTAAAACGTGCATGGCACAAAGATTCTGACATACCTAAGAGGTAAATGGGAAAGTGGGAGGAAATATTTGTGCCCTATCACAAAAAGTTAAAATCTCTATGTTTACAAAGAGCCCTAAAAATGTCAATCATTTCCTATGATGCCTGGGATTGCTTTTAAATAATCAGTGGTTCGTAGGGAAGGAGAGTGTGAAACCAGGTTGGAAACTATTGAGGCTGGGTGCTGCCTATGTCGGGGCTCAGGGTATTATATTCTCTCTACTTCTGAATGTACTTCAAATTTGCATCCTAATAACTCCACAGTTAGGTAGACAGTAATGAGCATCCACATGTGCCAGGTACTAGGTGCTGCCTATACATTTTTTTTTAAGTAGGAGTACTCAATAAAGAAGAGGACAAGGAAAATAAAAGCGACGTATGAAAAGGAAGGAGTACATGTAACAAGTTTACATTCGAACAGATGCTCAATCACAATGTTAAGCAGGAAAAAAAAACATGAAAATCAAACAAAATATAAGTTTTTTTTTTTCTATCAGGCTAACAAAGATTTAAAAGAGTTAAATATCCATTATTAGAGAAGCTGGAGGGAAGTGCCTGAAACTGTAGAGCTGTGTTCCAGCAGCCATGTTTCTTGAAGATGACTGTATAATGATATAGCTTTCACAATGTGACTGTGTGATTGTGAAAACCTTGTGTCTGATGCTCCTTTTATCTATGGTATGGACAGATGAATAAAACATATGGATTAAAAATAAATAAATAATAGGGGAAACAAACGTTAAAACAGATTGAGTAGAAATACTAGTGATCAATGAGAGGGCGGGGTAAGGGGTATGCTGTATAGGAGTTTTTCTTTTTTCTTTTTATTTCTTTTTCTGGAGTGATGCAAATGTTCTAAGAAATGATCATGATGATGAAAATACAACTATGTGATGATTTTGTGAGCCATTGATTGTACACCATGCACGGAATGTTTATCTGTTAAGAATGCGTGTGTTGTATGCTGTTTATCAGTAAAAATATATACAAAAAAGTAGAGACAAATATATATATATGTTTGTATATATACATATATTTGAAGTGTAGAAGGCTATGCTCAGACTGTTCACAACTGTTATCTCCCTCCAGGGATGGAACTGAGGACCTCTCTCTTCTATATTGTTTCAAAATGTTATTTGAAAAATATGCCATTTTATAACTAGAAAGAAAAGATGGTACAACTATGAAAAAACAAAGCAGAAAGTATACCAAATTTATAAACAAATTAAATTGAGACAAAGATATCACATAACGTAATTTGTGAATTTTACATAAATCCCTGGTGTAATAAGGGGACTCCCTGAGTTGATAGAAATGTACTATATCTTAATTGAGGCAGTATTTGCAGAGGTATACATTTATCAAAATTCATCAAAGTGTACCCTTAAAATCTATGCATTTTGTTACCTGTAAATTATACCTCAACAAATTATCTGCAGCCTATATGAATTCACTAATGTGGCTTGATATTCCACTAAGAATTGTCAGGTGATAGATCTCAAGCTTAGAAGCCCTAACTTGTGCTGTTTTATTTTGTTTTGTTTTCTCCCTATAGTTCTGAAGTCTTCAAGCCTTAAATTTAGAATCGGTTGGGTCTCATGGTAGATATAAACAAGTTTATGTGTACAAAGGCATTTTAATGACATCCTTCAAACTGTGTATTTTTAGGCCTGCTCAGGTGGAAGTCAAGCTGCTTTTTAATTTAGATCTAACAAAAATGTTCCCACTAGAATTCCTCCCCGGATGCTCTCAATCTCCAAGTGACAGAGCAGATCTCTCTCCTTGTCCTTATTCTCCTTTGCAATCAGAAGTCAGAGAAGGAGAGGATACTCTGGGCTTGGAGCTGAAGCAGTTCCTAGGAAGAAAGCCACTCCTTTTCCTCAGTTTTCTGAGAACAAGATTCTGCATACAATTTGGTTACCTGCTTGCTTTTTTTTAATTAAAAAAAAAAAAAAACTTAGTTTATCTTGAGCATTCCAAAAGGTTAGATGCGCCAAACCCCTATTACTGCACTTGGAGATAATTTTTATATACCCAGGTGCGTGATACTTTACTTCTTGGGCTTCTGTCCCAGAGTGGGTGAGCCTGTCCCTAGATGTCCTGCTGCACAGCCTTGCTTCCACTTCGGCACACAGGCCCAGAAGGCACAGCCCCGCCCTGTCCCCCATCTGTCCCAAACCTTCCCTACCTCCCCCTACCCAGGCGATCAGGCTGTAGCTGTAGGTCAGGTGACAGATTGGGTTTCCAAGCTCCTTTATGTTTTAATAATGGAGCTTCAGGTAAGAGACAACAGACTGGGAGCCTCCATAGTTAGGTCGTATTGTTCTGGCTAAGTCTGCTCCCTGGAGCTGATTCTGTTTTTTTTTTTTTACAATATTTTCCTTTGCTTCTGAAATGTCTGGCAGTCTAGGAGAAAAGCGAGGCCCGCGGGGCTCGGCGCGGCCTCCCTGCACCCCTGTGTGCCTGGAAGGGCGGAGGCACCCTGGAAGTGCAGACACCTGGCAGGAGCCGGCGGCCCACGCGCGGAGGCTTACCACACGCAGTGCAGGTACGGGAAGTGGAAGGACGACAGCAGCTCGCAGAAGGCCTGGTCACTGATCCAGCAGAAGAGGGCAAGGGTCCACCAGAGGCCCGAGAAGAGGCCCAGCTTAAATACACGCACGTTGTCACACCTGCACAGGGGGACAGAGGGCGACTCGCCGTGAGCCATGGTTTCTGCCTGCCTGGTCGGCCCCTTCTGTCTGCTCGCTGGTTCCTCTCTTCCCCCCAACCTCTAGGCACTGGAGTTCGGGGCTGCTTCATCCAGCTGATCCAGTCGTGTGGACACAGAGCCACAGGGGCACAGATGTCACACCCAGTCAGCTTCTCACCCAGACCTCTCTCCCGACCCGAGTCTGTACCCAGCTACCGTCTTGATATGCCCACACTGACGCCTAACAAGGATCCAAATCTAACGTGCCCATACCGAGCTCCTGCTCTTTACCTCTGCCCCAACCCCACTGTTCTCCCAGTCTCCCCAATCTTAGGACAAGATAAATTCTACTCCTTCAGGCACTCCGGTCAAAAAGCTTGGTATCATGGTTCCCTTTTTCACACACCCCACATCCAATGCATCAGCTCTACTTTCAAAGTAGATCCAAAATCTGGCCTTTCTGCTCCTCCTCGCCTACCAGCGCCTGGGCCACGCCAGCATCCTCTTGCCTGATTTATGGCAATTGCCTCCTAGTTGGTCTCCCTCTTCCACCCTCGGCCCTAAAGCGGATTCTCTACGCTCTTCTCAAGGCCTGCAGTGCCTCCCCCTAAGGGCGCTGGCTTCCCCATTCCTCCAGCTCCTCCTACAGACCCTTGTTGCTCCTCAAATATTCCAGGCATGTTCCTGCAGCACCTGCTGTCCCCTCAGCCTGGAATGTTCTTCCCCAGATATCCCTGGGGCTCATCTACTTCAAGTCTTCGCTCAAACATCACTCAAATGACCACTGTTTTTAACAACTGCAACCTACGCGACCACACTCAAGCAACACTTCTGATATGCCCCCTTCCCTCCTTTAACTTCCTCTGTAGCAGTTATAATCCTTCTGGCACACTCCAGCTTTCACTTATTTATTTGCACATAAGCTGTTCACTGATGCCTGCATAGCACCTAGAACAAGGCTGGACACAAAGAGGCTCTCAATGTCTGTTGAATGAAGGAATGGGACCTTACACGTACTGGGATACAATGCTTTTCTGGAACAAATCTAAACCACTCAAAAGAAATTTCTATTGCCATTTCTCTTCCTTGCTACCCAGCTGCTCGTAAAGTGGGTGACTTTCACTCCTGGAGAGGAATACCAGAGGCCATGGGGGGCTGAGGATCTTCCCCCAGGGGCTCTCCCTCTGTGGGCTGCTCCTTGGCCCTGGATCCCAGAGTCTAACACAACATCTGCAGCTGAGAAGGAGCTTGATGTAAATGTGCTGAATGAATCAGCAGATGTCAAAAACTTGACCTCCTCGTCCCTTTCCTAGTGGCCTGACAGAAATATCAGCAAAAGCATCAATAAACATGGGATGTGGCAGCAGGTCCAGGAAGACCCACTCAGGAAATGAGCCAAAATATTCATTTGTCGGAGGACTAAAGGCATCCCTCAAAAAAACTTGCAAAAAATTAACGAAGGTTACATTCCTAGTTAGTGACTAAAACAAACAAGTTAAAAATGTGTTTTCCCCTTTTCTTCACTGCACTCAAGCCACAGCCTCCTTTTTTCCTTGATGGGCTCAACTTCAGACCAGCTGCTCCCTTTCAGGAAGTGATACTCCCCACATCTGTCTTTCTCCTCAGCTTCCAGGCTCAGCCTCTACACCACTCTCTCACAGAAGCTTTCTCTGATACCACCCCACCACCACCAGGTCTCCTCCCCCCTGCCCCATCTCATTCCAATTTTCCTTCTCAACATTTATCGCAGGCTGAAGTGACACATTTACTTGTGCAATTAGTTGTGCAATAGCTAGTGTTACACTAGCCTGTAAGATCAATGAGAACAGGAGCTACACCTGTTTTATTCACCAATGTATATCCAGTGTCTAGCAATGGTGCTGAGCCCAGAACAGGTATTAAAATGATGGTTGCTGAATGAATGGATGAAATGATGAAGTGAAAGGACAATTTTAATTGGATTCTAGTGATCTAGGCAGAAAATTTATCTTAGATTTTTTTTAAAAAGGAACCATACTGATTGGGCATCAAATTCTCAAAGTCCATGCTAGTCACTGCATAAGGCAAAATAAACAGGACTTTGGTCTGACAATTTAAAAAAGTAAAATGCAAACTGCCAAGAACAAATATCAGCAAATATATAAGCCATCCGCTTGGTACAAGAGGATCCATGGACACTTGATGCAATTAAACCCAGAAAGTTCGGCTTAAGGAACCCAGCAGGACAGGGAGCAGGGTCGGACGGAGGCGGCGCAGCGCGTGAGCGTGCCCAGGGGCGGGGGGCCAGGGCCCGGCCCTCGGAGGAGGAGGATCGGGACAGAGGCAGGTTGTGGTCGCACAGGAAGGAAAAGTACTGCAGGGCCAGGCTCTCGAGAGGTCTGCATGTGGTCTCCTCTCTCCAGGGAAGCGGCTCCTGCTGTAATTCACTGACCAGGCTTGCTTGCACTGGCTCCAATAGGTTTTTTTGGGATTTTCTTAGTTTGCTTTTTTTTCATTGTGATAATATATATCTACAAAGTAGAATTAGTCATCTTAATCATTTTTAAGTACGCAGTTCAGTAGTGTTAATTACATTCACAATGCTGTGCTGCCATCACCACCATTTATTACCATAACTTTTTCATCACCCCAAATAGAAATTATACTCATTAAGCAATAACTCCCCAGTTCCCAGTCCCCAGCCCCCATCAATCTCTAGTCCATTTTCTGCCTTTATGAATTTGCTTATTCTAGATATTTCACATACATTGACTCATTCAATATTTGCCCTTTTATGCCTGGCTTATTTCAATAGGTTGTTCATAGCCCATTTTTCAGGGTGAATATCAAGATATCAATAGGTTCAGTGAAAAGAGAAGAAAAATCATATAAACAGCAGGACCCTGTTTTATATTAGAAAAAAGTGACAGAATGTCTACCACTTTGTTTTCTTCTTGGTCCTTTGTTATACTTTCAAAATTGTCTCCTGGTTAATAATAAAATCACTCCTATACTATTTTAAAATATTTTAAATGCAGCTGAGCCACACTGAAATGTGACTTAACACTGCACAATGTCAAAAAATCTCAGGTCATGACCCAAATCCTGATGAAATTTTGTTTTCTTGTGGCCTGAGGGAAAGTTCAGAAAGGACAATGAAAACAGGAGGAGACTGGAAAACAAGCTTTAGGAATGAAGGCTAGAGAGAAACCAAAAACTACAAAAAGTCTTTTCTCCATTTCCTCTGAGTCAAGGGAGGTACAATGAGAAACGTTTAGCTTAGACATCATAAACTACCACCAAATGGTGTAAGATCCTGGAAGGAAATGCAAAAAGCAGCAAGGGCATCCTCTTCTCCGGGAATGTTTTCAAAGCCGTAAACAACCATCTCTTCCTTTCCTCACTGGGAACACGGGCACTTCATCCCTGACTACGGGAAGTCTTCATCTAGAAGAGGAGACAGACACTGGCCAAGCAACAACACAAGTACATTTTTAATTACAATTGGGTTGAGGCCCAAAGGAAAAGTTTCAGGTACTATGAGATGTAAACTCGAACCAAAACCTGAAGGATGAGTAGCAATTAGCCAAGGGGGAGGGCCAGAAAGAAGGGGCAGCATGTACAAGGGCCCTGGGGCTAAGAAGAGCTAGGCCCATTGAGGACATGGAAGGTCAGAATGGCTGGGGAAAAGAATGCCAGGGGAAGCCCGTGTGGGAGAGGGAAGGCTGCAGAGGCAGGCAGCAGCTCTGTCCAGGTTTTTGAACTTTAAACTAACTGCAATGTGGACTAATAGAAATGTGACCATGTTCAGATAGGATGTACAGGGAGGAGGGGGAGTGACCCCCAGGGCTTCTGACCTGGGCAAGTCAATAAATGTTGCTCTTATTATGACTGGAAATATTAAGAGAACCAGAAGTGGAAAAGGCCTATCAGGAACCTGGTTTTGGACAAGCTGAAATCGGGGTGCCTGTGAGACATGGAATTAGAGATGTCAGGTAGGCAGGTGATATGTAATAGTGGGGCTCAGGAGGAAGGACTAGGCTGGAGACATAAATATGGGAGTTGCCAGCATTGGTACAGTAATTAAAGACAGGGGAATAGATGATACCTTTGAGAGAGAACTACAAAGGGAGAAATCAGAGAACTGAGGCTGCATCTCAGAAGGAATACTCCCATGGAAAGGTGAGTGGGAAACAAGGAGCCTACATGGAAGACTGAAAAGGAGCTGTACAGACTCAGTAGGAAAACAGGAGTGTGAAATGTCAAAGGAGCCATGGGAAAGAACGTTTCATGGGTGGGCGTATTAACTGTAAAATCCCAGCTGAGAGAGCCACACATATAAGAAACAGGAGAGCTGAAAAACGACAACATAACAAGAGAGTTTTGGGTATCAAAGCAGGGATAGAAGCCAGATTGGAGTGGGTTGAAGAAAAATGGGGGGGGGGGGGGGTAAGCAACGGAGATGATTTTTAAAGTATTTTTGACTGTGATGGACAGGAGAGAAAGGACAGTGGCTGGAGAAAGATGAGTATTGAGTCCAGACTGGGTGCGCTAGAGGATGGTAGAGACTCAAATTGTGTTGCCAGCCTGATGGGAAAGACACTTTAGTGAAGGAGGGAAGACATAGAAGACAATTTAGAGGAGTGAAGTAGGTATAGGAGAATGGAGGGAATAATCAATAGGAGAAACACTGACCCTAGACAGGACAAGGAAACGTCCTATGATTCCATAATTTATTAATTTAATGTTGAATACCAATTAGCTGTAGTGACAGTTGGTTCATCGTGGGCAAAAGATTTTAAGTATGTAATAGAAATTATTCCCATAACTTACCATTAAGGGTTGACTTGTGTCCCCCAAAAGATATGTTCAAATCCTAACCCTGAGTCCTGTGACTGTGACTTTATTCAGAAATAAAGTCTTTGAAGATGTGATTAGTTGAGATAAGGCCAAACTGGATTAGGGCGAGGCTTAATCCAATATGACTGTGTCCTTGCAAGAAGAAGAGACACAAATAGGCACAACAGTTAAGAAGGCCACATAAAGATGGAGGAGGCAGAGAGCAACACCAAGGATTGCCAGCAAATACCAGACGCTAGAAGAGGCAGGGAAAAGCTCTCCTCCACAGGTTTCAGAGGGAGCATGGCCCTGCTGACATTTTCATTTTGGACTCCTAGCCCCCAGAACTGTGAGACAATAAATTCCTGTTGCTTTAATCCAAGCAGTTTGTGGTACTTTGCTAAAGTAGGCCTAGAAAACTAAAATACTTACAAATATTAGAGTATTAAAGCAAAATATATTTCCCTTTTTAAAAGTCACAATCGTGAATCAGAATTTATTTAAACTTTAGTAAAATAATCTTCCCTAGCCACTTTTCTTCCCCCATTTTCTCTTGCTTTGGTATTATGAATTAAAAATATTTTCCCTTTCCTTAAGCTATTTTTTAACAAAATTATAGGCTAAAACATATTATTAGACTCAAAAGTCAAAAAGAAACTAGACTACAGTGAATTTTCAAGAAACGCTAAGCTAAATCTAGACTTTACTATTCAATTTAGGCCTAATATAAACTAGCACTATTTTACTAAGTGCTACAAATGTAATCCAATTCAGATGTCTTCTCTGGCAACTTAATTCAGTTAAGTTAAAATTCAGGTGAATTCAGTGAATAAAAAAGTATTTGCAAAGTCCCTTAGGGGGAATGATGAGAGAGGGGTTAAATTCAACTTCCCCATGTGGAGAATTCCTGATACTCTCGCAAGCAGTGAGGACAACAAATTCAACAGCCCAAGCACTCAATCCTGGGGTCTGTTCATATGAAACTTATTCCTGCAAAAGATAGGTCAAGCCTACTTAAAATTAGGCCTAAGAGTCACCCCCAAGAGAAC
>PVIY010063452.1:0-10469 GCA_004026745.1 Myrmecophaga tridactyla | reverse complement strand
ATATACCAGAAATTGATTGGGTTTTACAGTGGGGATTTATTCGTTTGCAAATTTATAGTTCTAAGGCCATGAAAATGTCACAATTAAGCAGGATGATATCATCTCTGAAGAAAGGTCACTGGCATCTGGAGTTCCTCTATCAGATAGCCTGGCACATGGCCAGCATCTGCTGGTCCTTCACTCATGAGTTTCTTTGCTTTCAGGTTCTGGCCTCAGTGGCTCTTTCAGTTTCTGTGGGTCTTTGCTTGCTTCTCTGGGACTCTTTCTCTAAGCTTTCTCCAAACTTCTTTTGGTGGTGTTCCTCTCTCTAAGCTCTCTTTCCATTTTCTGCATTTTATGCTGCCATGAAGGACTCCAGAAAAGGATTAAGATCCACCTTGAATGGGCTGGGTCACATCTTAAGTGAAATAACCTAACCAAAGTGTACCACCCACAATAGGTCTGCACCAACAGGAATGGATTAAAAGAACATGGCCTTTTCTGCGGTAAATAAGCTTCAAACCAGCACAATTGTCATTTAATTTAACCACTTTAAAGAAAGTATTTAACTCTCTTTAGGATTCCATGGTTTCTGATGAGAAATTAGTAATTGATCAAACTGATCGACTGGATGCAATATGCCATTTTTTCTTATCTGCTTTCACAAGTCACTTTATGTTTGGCTTTCAATGGATTGACTTGAATGTTTCTTGATGTGGTTTTCTCTGGTGTTTATTTTGCTTGGTATTTGATGATGTCTTGTATCTATAAATTTATCTTTCCATCAATTTGGGAAAATTTTGATTATTTCTTCAAATTATTTTTATTCCTTTTTCTTCTCCTCTCCTTAAGTATTTTCAATTGTAATATGTTGGTCTATTTTATATTTTCCAGAAAGTTGCTGAGGGTCTATTGATTTTTCTTTTTCCAATATATTTTACCTCTATTATTTACCTTGTATAATTTCTATTGATCTATTTTCTAATCATTTCTCTATCATACCCAGTTGTTTTATAAGCTTATACAGTGATTTTTTTCTAACATTTTATTTTCCAGATCTAGAATTTCTATTGTGTTCTCTATCAGTTCTATTTGCCCTAAGATTTCCTAGTTGTTCTTTTTTTTTCATTCAAGGTCATAAGAATATTTTCTTTTTATATCATTGAGGTTGGTTTTAATTAGCTATCATAAAGTACTTATCCATTATTTAAACAAGTTCATATTAGATTCAAGACTTGTTGCTCTTATTTTCTCTTGGGAATGTGTCCCATTTTCTTGGTCTTTATATACAGGTAGTTTTGGATTGTATCCTAGGTATACAAATGTTAAATTGGGGAGATATGAGGTCACATTATATTTCTCTGATTGTTATAATTTCTTTTGTTTAGCAAGCAAATTTTTTTGGTTCTGCTTTAACTGCAAACTGTTTCACAAATGGCAGTTTCAGTGTCAGTTCAGTATCATCACTCAGTAGCTGAGCTACTTTAAGTTTGTTCCATGCATACATGGCTCAGATGTCAATCAGCAATGTATATGGATACTATTTTGGTGTCCTTTTTCTGGCACTTTTTTTTCTGGTATTCTTCCACTCACTCAGTGATGATCTTCTGCCACCAGTCAGAAAGCCACAGAAATGTGAGCTAATCATACTGTTTCTCCTCAGTGCATATGCTGTTCACCAGTGTCTGCTTCTGTTAATCTCTAGTATTTTCTGTTAAATAAAAGTTTTATAGTTGTTGCTGTGGTGAACATTCTCCAGTAAGATCTTATTCCAGCATAACTGAAAGTCAAAAATTGAAAAATCCTCTTTTAAATGACAGAACTCATACAAATGTTACATCTATTAATAAAAAAGAACATGATAAAAAGAGTGAAGCATTTGTTTAATTTTCAAAAGGAAATAAAACTACAATTTCAGGTTGTAAGCTACAATATAGCATATTACTCTTAAGAATATTACTGAAATATACCATTATGCTTAGACATTCATCTGCACCCATTTTGCCTGTGGAAGTAGCAAATTTCTTAGAATGGCACAGCCATTGTATAGTATAAATTATGCTGAATTCAGAGAAAGAAAAACAGCAAGGGATGATCAAATACTGTCCAAGAACTTGAAATTTTGCCTGTTTTATAAGAACCTCTTTGCAGAATTCTTAATTTTGCAACTACCATTTGCCTTGGAAAAATTAAAGATCTCATCAAGAAATAACAAACTGCTTGAAACTTGAAATAATTTTTTACTATATATGCACATCAGTAGTAAGTAATTCTGAAAATATTATCCAGGAACAGTCCATATAATTTGAATGAGCAAGGGTGTTGTATCATTTAAAAAGTTATTTTCACAAACACCATTTTGATCTTCATGACAGCAATTTTATTCTACTTTGGCTGCCTTTCCCTAAATGATTTTCAAAATTATATGGCATTAAACATGGTGTTACACAAATATTTTTGTACCATAAGAATTTGACAGATACTCATATCATTTTTCAAGTCTTGTAGAAATTATGGTTTAGATTCAATTTAAACATCAAATTCAAGTTTTACCAAAATTGGACTTCCAAATGGCCCTTTATGCTATTTATATTACTGTCTATTATAAGATAAATGGTTTAATCAGTAATATTCAGAAAACTTATAAATCATCCTAGTGTGAAATCCTTTCCTTTTTTTCAAACAAGTATATAAAAGTTTAAAGCCACAAAACTCATTTCCATGGAAAACCACAAATTGGAGGAAAATAACCCAGTCATAATTTTCTTTAAATGTAGAAGAGACGAGACTGATGGGATTAATACTTTAATTCAAGGCATTATATACAAGAAATAGGATTATATTTTATCTGTATCTAATTTGGGTGAAATCAAATGCTTTTGAAATTACCATAGCACATTTTTCCAATTCTAATTTTGTGATTGGAGAACAGGAAATTATTTATCTTCCACAATGCTATAATTTCTCAGTACTGAAAAAATATAAGATCAAACTCCTCAAATTTATAATTAAGGTTATTATAACTAACCTTACTATATACAACCCAGTAGATTCCTGATATCTCACTACCTATTACATAGTTTTTGTTTTTGTGTAAGTTAGTGTACTACATGATACTCTGATTACTGAACAAGGTCACTTTTAAAATCAACAAGATGAATGCAGAGGAAATGACTTTGAAAACAAAAGTATCACACAAATGTTTTTTCCTGAATTAGAACCACAAGCTTTTCAGTGGAACTGTCTTCCAAGTGCTCCTGAGACTCAACTGAACTATTTCTCATTCCACAAATTTGCTAATGTATTCTACCTTTCATGATCTGCAGTTCCTTATTTTTCCTCTAGCAATCCAATTCTATCTCTACTTTTAGGATTAAGACATGAGATATCATTTCTTCCTCAGTTACTCAAGTACACATTTATCTTTCATTCTATCCCTGCTTTATTATTTAATAACATATTCTGTGTACCTATGTATTTTGACCTTCAGCATAAACCATAATATAACTTAATCACATTGAAAGGTTCCTTTCTGAGGTTGCTATTAACACTTGACAGCAATCTCTTAAATTTCTGGAAAGCATTAGAGTAAGCCCTCTTATCATTGAAAAATGTTTTCATTTTTTAGTGCTTTGTTTCAGTAAGCAGAGTGCTATTAAAGCTGAAATAGGGTTATAGCTGTTTTCAAAGACTATAGGTGGTTTTAAGTTCTCTGAGAAATCAAGGTATACTTTTTTCTATGGATTTGTGTTTAATATATAAGGCATATTTGCTTAGGAAGAATTTTATTTAATAGTAAATTTCAGGGAAAAACACATCTTTTTAATAAATTAAGATATAACTCTTCTGCTAACAACCATATTGGAAATCACATTTCTTTTCATTATTAATAAATTCAGTTGTAACATACTTTGGGTGTAAGAGAGATTGCTTTTTCTGTTTGTTTGTTTGTTTGTTGATTGGTTGGTCAATCACCCTTGAAGATACTCATGGTTACTCTTGGAAAAATTATCATCTGAGTCAAAGTAGTTAGCAAAGAAAATAGTAAAAGCAAACAAATAAATCAACAAATGGAAAAGCTCAACATTTTTCAGAAATGTAAAGTTTATAAAAGTAATGTATATATCTTCAAAAGCTTAAAATTAGGTAGATCATTGTATCCAACTTTTATGATTTAAATAGAATACTGTAGATAGTATATTATTTTGGGTTTCATTTCATATGTGGGAGAACATTCTAAATCAATAGAATTATCTGAAATGGGAAGTTCTGCCCTATAGAACACTGAGTTCTCCGTTCTTGAAATTAAAACAGTTGTTCAGTTAAAGCAAATATGGATTGATTTTCAGTCAGAGTTATTTTAAGAGATTTTTTAGAGTTATGTGGCCATAGTAGGTGACAAGTTTTCTTTTAATTCCATGTGTGTTTAAAGGTTGTGTTGTGCTGGACTCTGCCAGACTACAAGATATAGATTTCATGGGAAGGCATCAGGAATCGAACCCGCGTCTCTGACATGGCGGGCAAGAATTCTGCCACTGAGTCTCAATCACACCGCCCCAGACTAACAGACATAGAAGACAAAGAATGGAGTATGTGAATAGAGAATGAATAAGGATATCTGTATATCACTGAATTAAATACATAGATCAGGTGAATTTGGAGACCAAATGTGTTTGGAATTATCAATTCCTTTTTTGTGCCTTTTTCAGTATGTTCTGTACCATCATTCTTGGACAAGGGAGAACAATTTTAGGATGGGTCAAAGGTTAAAGGGCATTGGGGTAAGAATGCTGAGAAGAAAATGGAGCAAAGTGGTTGTCAAGAAAGTGATTAAAATGATGCATGATAAAGGCAAGATCCTGCAACTTGGGCAATATGGCATCAAATATGTTTAATGTAAAGCATAGGAGAAGCATAAAAGGATGGATTGAGAACAAGTGCAAAATTGGCATTACAATATGTGGATGTACAGGTCCTGTATGGGATAGAGGAGTAATGACAGTGGTGAGAAAGGTTATTAACCCAGTAGCCAAGAGGTTCTGGATTCCAAAAGCTGCATAATATCAAAGTCTATATGGCCTATTCAAATATTTATTTCTCAAGAAGTTGAACTTTAAAACCTGTCAAAAAGCCAACAACATGTGCTTTTTGCACCAAAACATAGAAGATGTTTTGATTTTCATTGAAAGCTCAGGGAAAGTATTTTATATTCTTGGAGAGAAGAGTAGACACTTGTATGTGTTTTATGATAAAGAACCAGACTCTTCACTGGGTCAAATTTTAGAGTCAAGGACAAATGTTAATGCTTTTAGTAGTATTAGTATTACATCTTACTAACTTATTAGTATTATATCTTACTAACTTACTAACTTACATATTAGTATTACATCTTACTAACTTATGACAAAAACATTATAATAAGCACTCTGAGTAGGTCAGAGTGCTTATTATAATGTTTTTGTCATAAGTTAGTAAGATGTAAACCAACTGCTTATTATTTAAAAGTACCATAAACATAACTGAATATAAAACTAATTAAATGTCTTTGGGCAAAAACTCTAACAATTGCTGCTTTCTTAACTCCCAAAAAAGACATGAAACAAATAATTAAGCAGAATTTTATGTTACCCCGGTAACTATACTTTGGATAACCTAGGCACCTTAAAGAGTGGAAAACAGCTATGATTTCATGAAGGGGGGTTAAAACTGACATTCTGCATCTCATTTGATTGCTATTTCAAATAAGTAACACTATATCATGAATGAACACTCTCTCTCTCTCTTTCACACACACACACTCACTCACTGTTTAAATCCTGAAAGATAGCTGAAGATAATATATATAAACCTTCTCATTTTACAAGTCTGGGAATAAGGCCCAGAGATTAAATATATTAACCAAATACAAGTAACTACTTAGCAGAATATTTGACTCAAACCCAAGATTCTTGTCCCCAATTTCCAGGACTACAAAACATAAATTTTCTATATTTTCCATATCTTATTATGTAGGTATATGTTAATATTGAATTTCCCATTTTAAAGCTATTCAAATATTTATTAAAATGTACTTATATGTTATTGGAGTACATATGGATATTACATTAGTACTTATTATAAAAATGACTGAAATGAGAAATAACCAAGTTACTGAAAGCCATTTCCCATTTAATGAAATCAGATCATATTGATTAACAAATACCACCCAAGCTTTATGAAATATCAATGTCTCCAAAATCCTAAGTGGTTTAGAAAATTAAACAAAAATCAATACACAATAAGTTTAATTCTTGTTCATTTAACATTCATAAGTCATGTAAGATTAGTTTGTGAAATAGTCTAATTTTATGTTAGAATTATCAATTTAAATATAAATATGATCTAGGGTAAAACTATAATTTCTTTGGTTTTTCACTTAATCACTTGGTACCCACCTGTCCTTATAAGAAAAAGTACAGAATAAATTGTCTAAGATTCTTGGGAGTTATTTCAATTCACATGGGTAAGTCCTAGTCCAAATGCCATGATTAGAAAAAACTTTAAAAATCTGATTGATGCAACTTCGCCATTGATTTTGTTGTTGGCTTTCAAATTTCTCTGGATGAAGTCCTTTCCACTTGAGGTTTTTTTGCTAACCCAGGGCTTTTCCCAGAACAGAAATTCTATGCCAACCTTGGGAATAAAAGAGAAAGACAGAAAAAAGTGTGTGTGTGTGTGTGTGTGTGCGTGTGTATGTGTGTAGTACACATATATGCTGGTACAGTTCTAAACTTAGAGACTGTGTTGAGATACTTTAAACCTTGAACGCACTGCGTCATAACCAGCCATACTAATTTGGGTCTTGTTACTGGCCCAGGGTTCTACTTCCCAGCTGAGTTACCACTGGTGCATGCATAGTATGTTTTTCATCGGAAGACTTGCGTCAAGGCTGTTTCTGAGTATCCTCTTCAAAGAACTCTGTAGGCTCTACCCAGTTTTGTAGTGCCCAATTACTCACACAAATGTGCATTCACACACAATCCTGTTCTACTCTAAGCTCAGAACAATGGATTCCTATTCACAGCACATTTGTGTGATTTGACATGGCTCAAGTGATTTTGTTAAGGAAAAAAAAAATGCCCCCAAAAGTCCTATTTCTCTCAATTAAGTGTAGAAGTTCTGGCAACATCTTTCCTGGTAATATTTAGTGGTGTGCTCTCAAAAGTGTTCTTTTTCAAAGATGGAAAGTGATAAGAATCTATGGCAATTTAAAAATAGCAGTCACTGGAAAAGATATAGTGATACTGAGAAAATATTCGTGAGTCATACATAGTAAATTTTTAGTATGAAAATGTTTTGGGTAAGGGATGACTATGTACCTTGCCTAAGTTTACATTCTGGTAATGAGGGTGTGGTTATTTGCCACCTTTTCTCTATTTGTGTCCCTAAGGAAAGCCTACTCTTCATCTGCCTTTCCCTGTTTTATGTCTGTTGAGACTGATCTACACGTAGTTCCTGATCAAACTGTTCTTTTCAACTGTCTTAGGATTGCTTTTGTCCAATTAAGGGTCCTCAGAGTGAAGGAGGAGAGAGGTCAGGATATTTCTTCACTCTCCTTCTCTGGGTTGGGTCATATTTCTGAGATTAGCTGGATTTCTGTCCCTGAAGTTCCTGTTAGGGGTTATCTGCTTCATAGGTCCAGATCTCCATGGGTTTCCCTTTCTCCCTTTGCTCCTTAAGCCTAGACAATGGACTGGGTTTCAGATTGTGACTAAACTATGATTGCCTCAACATTCCTTGTTAGTTCTGTCAAGTTTTCTCATACCTCTGAAAGAAGCTTCTTCATTAAAATATCTTTATTTGAAACATTTGAGTAGATTTGCTTCCTCTTGAGATCCCCACTGTCATGGGGTGGGCAATATAAGGTATTTTCCAGATGACAGCCATCTCAGCAACTGAAGATTCAAATCCAGTTAATACAACTGAAAATGTGCAAGGAGCTTTTGAGTTATTAAATGTTTCTCTGAAGGAAAAAATATCTGTAGTAAACTTAAATCATACGAGAGGAGCTAGTTTGCCGGAGAAGTTAAAGATGAGGAGCATTCCATGAGACTGAAGAATTAAGTGAAATTGGCATCTTTTATTTTGCAAGGTATATATCAGGGTGAAGAAAATTAATACAAGGATCAATTATATATATATATGGACTAAAAAGATGGAAAGGGAACACAGAAGTAATACAGATTTTCTAACCAGCAAGCAGTTATCATTCATAGAATTGAGGAAATAAAGGTAGGAGTTTCTAGTTACCAGAATCTAGAAGCCTGGAGTAGGATTTGTGTGGTATTAAGACAAAGAATCTGAGGTGGGATCTCTATTGGTGCTGCTGTCACTAAGGGAACCATGAGATGGGAAAAAATGTGGAAGCAGAAAGCTGCTATACAACCTTGATGCGAAGACATTGTGGGATGATGCTATTAAGGATAATAAGCAAACCACAGGAGCCTGCTCCTGCATTCCAGCCTATCTCTAATGCCTCATCTTAGAACTTAACAAAACCAGTTATAGAAGAAAGATCTAGTGTGCAAAATCAGAGACTCAGCTTTATAGAGCAGAGTATAAAAAAAGTTGGGTCTGGAGCTGAGTAAAGTAAGTATCACAGTTCCCTGTTAGTTAATCATGGCTAGAGAGGGGGTTGTTAGGACTTCTGATCCACATTATATATCAGTATCATAAACTTAAGCTTCTAGTTCATTTTAAAGGCAAACGAACAATCTTTGATAAATGCTCTCTAGTTTAAATTCATTTGGAATAGGTAGGATGATAAATTTTATTTAATAAAATTCCTGTTATAGTTTTTCCCACATAGTCATTGAGAGTTCAGCATGTATTACCCAGCCAGTTGCAAAGATTGACTCCTTCTGCCTTCACATTTCCACATTTTCAATCTTGTGGTTAATGCTCTAGGTTAGGTCCTCATTAGTTGTCATCAGGATTATTGAATGTTTTTCTATTGGTTTTCATTAACTGAAGTTTTTATATCACCTGCTATCTATTATTAAATCATTATATATATATATATATATGAAGAGACAAATAGGAAAAATAAAATATCAGCACCAACAATCAACTTACAAATCTGTAGCATGGAAGACAATGAATAATCTCTGAATCCACCTGAATTTTACCTCTCCAACTCCACATATAGTCACTTCATTTACTTAGCATATGTTCTAGAAACAGAAAACTACTAGTTCTTCTCAAAATATGCAGTACATTTTTACACATATATATCTTGAATTATTATTTCATGCTCTTTTAGGTGGTATATGGCTAATATATAGCAGCTTACCATGAAGACAATTCTTTATTTAAAAAAAAAAATACACTGTAGAAATACAGAGAACTAAATTGAAGGATAACTCTTGTCAACGTTGAAACAGTGTCAGGGTTTGAAAGGTTTAATAATCAGTGCCCAGTAATAATAAATAATTGTCCTAGTTTGCAAGCTGCCAGGATGCAATATATCAGAAATGGAACGTCTTTTCAAAGGAGGAATTTATTAAGTTGCTATTTTACAGTTCTAAGTCCATGAATATGTCCCAATTAAAGCTAGTCTATAAAAACGTCCAAATTAATGCACCAACAAGAGGTTAATTTCATTCAAGAAAGTCCGATGAAATTCAGGGTTTCTCTCTCAACTGGAGAGACACATGGTGAACATAGCAACGTTTGCTAGCTTTCTCTGCAGGCTTCTTGTTTCATGAAGCACCCCTGAGGGTGTATTCTTTCATCTTCAAAGGTCTCTGGCTGCATGGGCTCTCCTGGTTCTCATGGCTCCCCTGTGGCTCTCCAGCTTTTTTTCCAAAGTATTTCCTCTTTTAAAGGATTCCAGTAAAGTAATCAAGACCCACCTCAAATGGGTGGAGTCACATCTCCATCTAAACAAGGTTAATACTCACAATTGGGTGAGTCACAGCTCTGGGTAGATAATGTAATTGAGTTTCCATCATATAGTGTGGAATAAAGATTAAAAGAAAAGGCTGCCTCCACAACATGGGACCGTGATTAAAACATGGCCTTCCTAGGGTACATAATCCTTTCAAACTGGCACAACAATATTAATGATAAAGATATAACAATTTATTAAAAACTAATTTTACATCAAATATGGTACTAACATCTTTATACAAATTATTTTATTTGACTGGCAAGAAAACTGTTATTGGGTGTTGTTCTGGTTTGCTAGCTGCCAGAACGCAATATACCAGAAATGGAATGGCTTTTAAAAGGGAGAATTTAATGAGTTGCTGGTTTACAGTTCTAAGGCCAAGAAAATGTCCCAATTAAAACAAGTCTATAGAAATGACCAATCAAAGGCATCCAGGGAAAGATACCTTGGTTCAAGAAGGCCGATGAAGTTCAGGGTTTCTCTCTCATCTGGAAAGGCACATAGCGAACACAGTCACAGTTTCTCTCAGTTGGAAGGGCACATGATGAACATGGCATCA